>MJUT01017704.1:186006-197556 GCA_002080005.1 Gigantidas platifrons | reverse complement strand
CACGACGGGTGCCACTTGTGGAGCAGGAGCGGCTAGCCCTTCCGCAGCACCTGAGTTCGCCCCCGGTTTTAAGTGGGGTTCGTGTTACTCGATCGTTAGCTTTTTGTGTATGTTTTATAGATTGTTATGTGTCCTTTGTACTTTTTCTTTTGATCCATTGTGTTGTCTGTTCTTCGATTTACGGATTCCGATTACCTCTTTGGTATCTTTAAACTCTTCTTACATGGCTTTTCCAATGTAGATTCGTCCTTATTTATATACCAAGATATTCGGCTTATATAATATAGCGAACTAATGGATTTTGTGAATTAACCGTCAGATATAGCTGACCTTAGCCAATTGTTGCTATTCTGCTGCTTCGGCAACTTGTTTTTCTTGCTCCCAAACACTTTCAAGTCATATGACTTTCTAGTCTTTTGACCTTGAGCTCACCTGGTGAAGGTTATTACGGAAGCGGGTCGTGTACACTAAATATTGATATCTACGTTTTTATTGCTGTATTTTTGAGGACCATAGAAACTGTCTATAAAAGCGAAATTCATGAGCATATCAAATATAATAAAACAGGATCAATGCGAATTTATAGTTATACTAGTATTTACTCATCATGTGATTGCAAATAAGCATCGTAGGATTGATAGACAAACATTTGAGCGATTATTACTCACAAAGAAGAGTTTGAAGATACAAATGGGGCAATCATAATCCATATATATAAGAAATGTAAGAAATGTAAATAATAATATCGAAGTGTAACAGACAACACAATGACTAAAAAAAAAGTAAAACAGAGGAATAACCGTACATACACTTGCAGTTGAAACTGCGAGATATTACAAACCAAAGATATTAGCATTCTTAGGATCTTGCTCGTTTCAGACCCCGTGTTATTAGCATTCTTATGATCTTGCTCGTTTCAGACCCCGTGTTATTAGCATTCTTAGGATCTTGCTCGTTTCAGACCCCGTGTTATTAGCATTCTTAGGATCTTGCTCGTTTCAGACCCCGTGTTATTAGCATTCTTAGGATCTTGCTCGTTTCAGACCCCGTGTTATTAGCATTCTTAGGATCTTGCTCGTTTCAGACCCCGTGTTATTAGCATTCTTAGGATCTTGCTCGTTTCAGACCCCGTGTCGCTACGTTTAACTGACAATCATAACAACCGACTACATGTACATCCGAGTGCCCTTTTTGTACCTACAATAACCATAGGTTTATGATGGGGTCCGTGTTGCTCATCTTTTTAGTTTTTTGCAGTGTGTTGTTGTTTATTTGTTTGAGGGGCACGGGTGGCTCAATGAGCTAAGCGGTTGGATCTAACAACTCATACAAGCCTATCACCAATACGGCGTGGGTTCGCGCCCGGCTTTGTAAATTACAAATAAAGGTGCACTCGACTCGCAGGTGATAAAGTTTACCAGTTGCTTGCTTATGGTCGGTGGTTCTCTCCGTGTACTCCGGCCTCCTCCACCACTAAAACTGGTCGCCATGATATAGCTGAAATATTGTTGAAAGTGGCGTTAAAACACCAAAAATAAATCAATCATTTATTGTTTGTGTTCATCTCATGTCTTATGTGCCTAATTTTTTCCAGTGTGTCTGGATGGTCCATTCTTGACGGCTCTTTCGGTTTTCTCTAGCGATTATTTGTACCTTCAGTGAAAATAAATGTATATACATATATCCTGCAATTAATGTTTGTTTTTTTTTGTACTAATAAAAGGAGTTAATAAGCTTCAGTGTTATTTTAGTCATTGGTCGAATAAGAAGAGTATGAAGATACCAAAGGGGTAATCAGAATCTGTAAGATACCAAAGGGAGGTAATCAGAATCTGTAAGATACCAAAGGGAGGTAATCAGAATCTGTAAATCATAGAAAAACAGACAATACAATGAGTAAAAGATACCAAAGGGGTAATCAGAATCTGTAAATCGAAGGACAGACAACGCAATCACCAAAAGAAAAAAGGACCAAAGGAAACACATCTATCTACAAAACATAAACATAAAGCTGTTACTGGTACCATATTCGTGCATAGCGCACGGTTACCGTATAACACAATTAAATCAATGCTTGTTTCTACTGTGTACAGTAGACCGTGGTATTTATCTTTGGACTATTTGAAATTGATCATAATATACAAAGTCAATGTCTGTTCTACCTCTTTCAATGGATCACTCATATATTAAATATGTTTTTAATTCTCCGTATATTGTATAATTTCTCACTCGGTGCGTTCGATACCACCCAGCAATCATCATTCAATCGATATATTTATAAATATTATTATTGTTAATATCTCGCCATGACTGCACACACACACTTCGGAAACACGGTATAATAAAAGAGTGATTGGCTATTCTTTTGATATTTCATTCTTGAATGCCCCTTCGGTATTCTCTAACGTTTTCTTAGACTAGTAATTATGCCTGCTTCATGGGTATTCTCTAATATAAATAAATGACCTATATATAAACAAAACAAGTATATTACGAGTTTAACATATAAATTACCATTGAACCCACAAATCAAGTGTCGAGTGCTTGTCATCACATAATGACGACTGTAATGACTATGATTATTGTCATACGGAAACACTTATAATGATTCTCTCGGGTCGTAGCCTTGGTATTTGTTTCAACACATTGATTTATCTAAAGTGGTCCGGATATATACGATACATATAACTGTGAACAATAATATACTATAGCTTTTTCTGTTTTTCGGTGAGAAGTTCATAAGGAAGAAGGCATATCAACGGTAATATGTTTATTGAGGATTTGTCGATGAGGTGTGGAGTGACATCTGTATCTGTATCAATACGTTGAAGATACCAAATACTGGCTTTAATTCAACGGGAGAGATAGCACCTATTGATGGTGTCGGAGAGCAGACTTGAAGCTCTCAACGGAGGTAGCGCTAACTATATTTTCCTTCAGAATTTTCCACTCTAATATAGTTTTACTGAAGAATGAATTCCTATATTGCTCAGTATTACACTGGATTCTGTGGGAAGACTTTGTATTTACAGAGTTTTCTACGATGTTCGTATTGACGTAGTCGTCAAATTGTTTAGGTTTGATAGTTCTCCTCTGTCTGCTTTTGGTCAGATAATCTTCTTGCTTGATAGCTGGGACCAACCCCTCAACCACCTTGTACAGAAGTAGTAATCGCTGGCTAGTTCTTCTGGATTGTAGACTCTCCAGTTCTAATTCCGCCAGCATTTTTTACGGATTTTTCTTCTCTTGATCGGTGATAAATCTCGCTGCTATCCTTAGGATCATTTCTAGTTTGTTTGTATCTACTGTAGTGTAGCGATCCCATACTATTGCTCCATATTCCATGGTTGATCTTACTAAGGAGATGTATGCTGTTTTCTTGCAGTCTTTGGGCTGTATTTAAGATTTCTTCTAAGAAAGCCGAGTGTGGAGTTGGCTTTCTTGGTAACATTGATGATGTGTGTTGTCCATTTAAGATCATCAGATATTTGTAGTCCAAGGTATGGGTTATTTTGCACCTGTTGTAGGATGTGACCGCTCAGATTGTAATATTTTTGGCTCTTGTTTTTTTATACTAAGAATGTAACATTTCTTCGCGTTGGAGCGCATTCCGCAATCCTTGGTCCATACTTCTAGTTTTTTGCAGATCTTTTTAACGGATTGTGCGGTCTGGTTGTGTCCTGATGTTTCAATAGAGCAGGCAGTCGTCGGCAAAAAGTCTGACTGATGATCGTACTGAATCTGGTAAGTCATTAATGTGGCAAAGGAAGAGGAGAGGGCCGAGTACAGTTCCTTGTGGCACTCCGGAGTCAACTGTCGCCTATTCTTACTCATCTCCATCAATGACTACCTTCATCTTCCTCTGAGTTAGAAACATTTCTAGCCATCTGTTGATGGATCCTCTAACACCGTAATCGTCAAGCTTATGGAGCACCATGTTATGGAGAACAGTGTCTAATGCCTTTGAGAAGTCAAGAATTGCAACAGTCCGGCATCATATGATTTCATGAAGTCATGCAGTGTGACTAATTGCTGAGTCTCACATGAGTATCCTAACCTAAATCCATGGTTTAATGATGTTCACACTTTATGCCTTTCTAGGTGTTTCAGCATGTGTTTACAGATTGCATGCTCTAGTATTTTGCATGGCACTGATGTTAGTGACACTGATGGAGTTTTCTGGTGCATGTGTGTCTGCCTTTTTAAATATACATGACACAATGGCATTTAGCCATTCACGTGCCAGTGTTCCTGTGTCGATGGATTTCTGGTATATACTTGTTAGTCCAGGAGCTAGTTGTTTGACACATTCTTTTAATATTCTGTTTGGGATGTTATCTGGTATTGAAGCTTTGGAGGGGTTTATATTCTTAAGTAATTTTTCTATACCCTCTTATCAAATTTCCATGTATTGTATTGATCTACTTATGTGTTTCGTTGTTTTGTTTTCTTCTCTGGTGAATATTGATTTGAATTGGTTTATTAGTATGTCTGCCTTCCCCTTGTCATTTACCAGTTGTCCATTACTTTTTAGTGGTGATACTCCGATGTTATCTTGTTTTCGAGATTTGACGTACATCCAAAATGGCCTTGAGTTGTTATTTTGTAGTCCTTCCATTATAGTGTCATTTATGTAATTCCATTCTGCTTTTCTTACTTGGCTTTTACATTCTTTTTGGAATTGTTTGTAGTTTGTCCATTTATTGGTTTCTTAGCTTAGTTCATCAGCGTAACGTCACATGGTTGCGCATAAAATAAACGATATTTTATTTTCAAAACACGTTTGTCGCTCGACAGGATATATAGTATCGTGTGTAAAAGAAAAAAATACCAATCATCGATAATGAAATAGCAATAATCGATAAAAAACATACCAATCATTGATAAAAAAAATACCAATCATCGATAAAAAAAAATACCAATCATTGATAAAAAATACCGATCATCGATAAAAAAAACCAATCATCGATAAAAAACCAATCATCGATAAAAAAATAGCAATCATCCATAAAAAAAATACTAATCATCAATAAAAAAAAATACCAATCATCGATACAAAAAATACCAATCATCGATAAAAAATACCAATCATCGATAAACAAAAAAATACCAATCATCGATAAAAAAAAATACCAATCATCGATAAAAAAAAATACCAATCATCGATAAAAAAAAAATAGCAATCAACGAAAAAGAAATACCAATCATCGATAAAAAAATATACTTAAGAAAAAAAAAAGAAATCAGATGCTTGAATTTAAAAAGGTGAACCAAAATGCACATTTCCGAATTCTTCGGCGATCGTCAATTCTAAAAAACAGAGCCGTCGCCATGGTCGTATCGTATTCGCGTGGTAGCTAGATTAACCTCAATCAACTCAATCAGGCCCTATCGCCAATGATAGTGTAAGTTCGATTCGCGCACATTTGATATGGATTCGCTACGACTTTAGGTGATACAATTCATCATTGCTGTGGATGCCCTACAGAAGACCACCAGATTCGTAGCGGAAACTGAAATCCAAGTGTAAAGGCGAACCAAAAGAAAAAGAGTCCTTGCTATGTTTATTCGTTGTAGGGGAAATTTTGATTTGCTGTCAGTTCACCACAGCTTTTAATGGGATTCGTATTGCTCGATATTTTAGTTTTATGTGTAATTGTAACAGTGTGTACTTTCCACCAGTGTATTATTTCCAAAGGACAAGTTACACTAGTGTATAATTTCCAGAGGAATTATTGCAGTGGGTTGTTTTTTCCATGCTAACCCTAAGCCTCACCCTAGCCCTAACCCTAAACCTAACCCTAACCCTAACCCTAACCGGACATTCTACACGCCGGAATAAAAGTACGCTTACATAGTGATTTGTAGACCATTGTTTATTCTTTTGTCTTTTTTATAATGTTCATTGCATTGTCTGTCCTTCCTCGATGTACAGCTTATGATTACCCATTGGTATCTTCAAACTTTTCTTCTGAATCTTAGCAAACATCCATTGCAGAGTTGTTGTTATCTCCATGGTAATATAATCACGTGTATCGATATGTATTGCCACCATATTGGCAAGATGACGTAAGCGGTAATCAGCTAAAATTCTAAAAATATCTCATGCTATTTTAACCGTAGAATTTATACCGTGAATATTACACCATTAAATCGATATTTAATGCCGTGAAATTTTCAAATGCAATGCAGTTATCTCCATTATAATGTAATCATGTCCATTGCAACATCATTGACAAGATGACGTAAGCGGTAATCGGCAAAGATTCCCATGGGCCAAGTTCGAATGAAACGCGGGATCGAACTCGCGTTATTCGGGTTCCATATGAACCACCCGGGAAAGTTTTAAAAATAGAAACAATGACGCAATTGAACTTTTGACCTTGTTTCTCTTCTAACCCAGCGTCGACCCAGGGTTATTCGAGATCCAAGCTGGCGACAGGAGGAAACGATGCAGAATTGTAAGTTTGTATTTTGATCATTTTAGACTTGAATTGTCAAATTTAACATTGATCACATGTTTTTGTTTATTTCAATACTTTTTTATGATTTTGCTTTTGATTGCTGTGTCAATCTCGGATGAGGAAGGGAAAATCATCGTCTTATGGGCCAAATACATTGTATGTACCATGGTACATGTGTTTATGTTTCTATACGGGAGAGACTTTTCAAACTTTTAATTGTCTTAAGCAAGCAGAAAATCCTACACGATTTGAATCGAGTAAGCAGGAGCATATTAATGTACAATGTACAGATTTTCTCCCCCTGTTCGTGGTCAATGCCATTGCTGGGAGTTACTCGAGATCGCACAACAGCGTCCAAATGGAAAGTTACGCGCTCATCCAATTAATAGTAGTATGACGTCACCCAACCCAACACCAGGGTTCCTATCGGGTTCCAACCGAACTTGGCCATGGATATTTCAACCGTGGAATTGATACCTTGACAATTATAGCATTGTCCAATCATAAACCAGGAATATTAAACAACTACAACTAAAATGCTTATTTATTGTCACTTTTCACAAAAAATTGCCAGTACATATACAATATACCTACATTGTCGGAAAATATATAATTTATTTGCACGTGTTTTAGAAACGGGTAGAAAAGAGAGCCTAGTAAGATCTTTTCTAGACTATTTCGCAGCAAGTGTAAATTAATTTTACGCTTAACGACAATATACGTATATTCAGTGCCGGATTTAGGAAAAATGAGGCCCTGTGCTAGTTAAGTTATGGGGCCCCTTACTTGGGCCCTGAAGGAAGAAGACCCCGTAGGTCTACACTTGCAGTCGGGAATAAATGCTCAGGGAATTTAGGAATAGTTAAAATAGTTATATTAGATCAGACATGTATACTGCGTTTTTTTGTACAGGAAAATCCTCCCTTGCCAACGGGGCACCGTGCGTAATCACACCTAAGCACACAGTTAAATCTGGCACTGTGTTTATTGTGTTTATCTTGGTATATCGATGCCAAATTGTCTGAAAATAGCTGAAACAAGCATTGTTCTGAATGTTTTCAAATGCGTCATCTATGACACCAACGCTTATACTGATACCGTGTTTTTCTATTGCTCACCAGGAATCAGGTACCAGAAAAGCTATATTGTAGTCAGTGACCGTACTGTATATACTGTATAACAGTAAAAAGCAGAAATCGTTGCCTGTCAGTCGAACAGTAAAATCAGGATCGTCCACTGTCATTAAACAGAAATAAGGGAGGGTCGTTGCCTGTTATGTAAACAGTAAATGCAGGATCGCCAGTTTTCATAAAAACAGTAAAAGGGGAGGGCTGCTGCCTGTTATTCCGGAGCACCTTCGTTCACCCCCGGTTTTTAGTGGGGTGTGTGTTACTCGATCTTTAGTTTCATATGTATGTTTTGTTGATCGTTGTTTGTCCTTTTGTACTTTTTCTTTTGACCATTGTGTTGTCTGTTCTTCTTCAATATACGGATTCTGATTGCCCGTTTGGTATCTTTAAACTCTTCTTCAGCAGTAAAATATTGATCGCCCGCTGTAATGTAAACACTAAACAATGGGTGAGTGGTCATTGGCTGTTATGTAAACAGTACAATCGGCATCACACACTGTCATTCAATTAGCACTACAAAAATAAAAAAAAAAAACAAAAAAAAAAACAAAACAAAACCAAAAAAAAAAAAAAACATTGACTGTCTCACTTAACAATAAAAAAGGAGATATTGTCTGAAATCGCTTAAATAGCATTAAAGGAACATAAATGATCAATTGTAGTGTATTACGATTATCAGTATAAGATAGTGACGGAAAATTCTTTATTTTTCTATGGTTTCCGCCAATTGTTTTACCAATAAAACTTGTTTTTTGTTTTTTGTTTTGTTTTTGTTTTGTTTTGTTGAATGCCTTCGTGGTCGTGATCGTATGGTAGCTGGATTTACAACAACATTGTACCTGTGAACTCAAATCCTATGGAACTTAAAAACTGAATAATAAGAACAAATATACAAAGTACTTTATTTTTGCAGTTTTAATCTTGCTTAGAAATTGTTAATTGTTAATACAAGCACAAAGTAACAAGATCGAATTATGCGTTAGGAGGGGCCATCTAAGTTCAAGAGGAGGCGAGTTTATTAATGTTCCTCTATCGTCTTACTGTGTGGCATAATACATTTCCCTATAGTTATGTTAAATGCAAATATTTCTAATATTTTTGTTAAAAGCATGAACTTATTAAAAGAATTCGACTACAAGGATATTAAAGTTATTTTTGTTGCTAGGAAACACATCCCACTCGTTTAAATACGTCGTTTTACGTCCTAGATAAAGGTGAGGAGGTGCAGACCGATTAACTGTCAACGTTCGAACTGAATTCAATTTAGCGATCATAAATCCTGTGGGAGTATCATGAAAATCATGTATGGCATATAGAATACATGTACGTACGATTGTACAAAAAATACAAAAAAAAAAAATACAAAAATACAAAAGAAAAAAAAAAAAAACGATAGAAAAACAGACCAAAAGAGTAATTTAGTCGGACAATATCTTCTTTCGACGTCAGCATTTAATCATCTTGAAGTAACACCGCATCGGTGACATAATAGTTAGTGTGCTCGCCTCGGGTGCAGTAGATAGTGTTTTCAAGTCCCGGTCGGGTAAAACCAAAAACTATAACATTGGTATTTGTTGCTTCTCCGCTAAACACGCAGCATTAAGGAGAAAGAGCAAAGATTGGTTGGCTCGGAATCAGAATAATATGTCCGAGTGGTGCAACATTTCTACCCGCGGACTGTTGTTTCAGTGAGCTAGCACTATACAAATCCAACTCAACGTGTTGGTCTAGTACACAGTGAACTTCATCATCATTTCATTGAAAATTAACTTTGTCTCGCCATGATATAGTTGACAAATTGCTGAATTGGCGTTAGACAACAACAATCAAGCGTGAAGTAACAGTACCTCCCCGTCAAATATAATTATACCAAAATACCGACAAAAGAAAGACAACTCTTACAACAATAAAATCAAGCAAGGTAATATTTTTACGTTGACAAACAGGGAATGGTGTCTGGAAGTGCATTATATAAGGTTATTGTTATGATGTTTATCGCCACTTTAAACAATATTTCACTTATATCGTGGCGGTCAGTTTTATTGGGAGAGGAAACTGGAGTACTCGGAGTAAACTACCAACCTGTCGCAAGTCACTGAAAAACTGTATCACATAATGTTGCATGTCGGGTAAACCTTAGATACGATAACGTAACCCTCATTCCGCTTGTGCTCCATTTACGGTTACGAATCGGTCCCATTCAACGTATGGGAGCAGCGCTCGGAGTGATTCATACCGGGCGGTTTTTTGTCCTAATTCCGTTGAAAGTGGTAGGAAAAGTTAACGGGATTGAAAGATAAATATATTTAGGTAAACCTTGAGGTGTTAAGTAAACGCTGCATCAATCCATAGCAGACTTATATCCATCTGAAAATTTGAATGCATGAAATCTTCTTTTTGTCCGACATTTTGTTTACAAGTTGCTATTTCACGTGCACTTGCCTCGTTTTGGAGATATCTTTATTTGGATCGATTCGTAGTAAATCGTAGTAAACGTATATGGATAGGCTCCGCCCATCACGAGAGTCTACGTAAGGTGTTATGGCGGACAAGTAACAATTGTCAAATACGAAATCGATCTTGAAGATAGAAACAGGTATTGTAACACTTATTTTATATCACCATTACTTAAGAAATTGTTGGGAATAATAAGTTATGACCAAATATGTAAAAAGAAAGTTGAAATATTCCCGGAACGAAATTTTTAATTTGCTCCCATACGTTGAATGAGATCGATTCGTAACCCTAAATGGAGCACAAGCGGAATGAGGGTTACGTTATCGTATCTAGGTAAACCTCACCATCAGCGGGATTTGAATTCACAATTTCAGTTGTTATATAATAAATGAGTACTGTTATATTATCTTGATGTTGGAATCGTGTAAAATATCAACATTTTTTGCATACAATTTCCGTAAAAAATAAGCAAAAATAAGTACATTTATATTTCTGGTGGACTATTAGTCCCCGAGGGTAACATCCGCCCAGTGGTCAGTGTTTCTGCACAGACACACAGTTTATAAGATATATCTATTACAATACCTCTACTGGTAGACTCTTAGTCCTCGTGTGTAACATCCGCCCTGTGGCACAGGGGCAAGATGAGTTTTTTCATGTACTTATATACCTATAAACCATCAAGGGTACGAACTCGGCAGTAATCAAAATTTAGGTATGTCTTGTTTAACTGAGTAGAAAAAAATACCAGAAATTTTATACGTATAAAGGTGATATAGACTGAAAGCTGAATATTTTTTCTTTAGAAAAAAACTTATTTGCACCCTGTGCCTCCAAAAATAAAAAAAAAGTTACAGCAGACCAAATTCGTACTTTCTGCTAAAATGGCCTTGTTGGACAAAAGGGTGGCCAGCTAACTCTCACATGACTGGAATGAAACTGAAACGAGCGTCCTGATTGGTCGAGTTGAAGGTCGTCAAAAATATCGACAAATCAGGACGCTCGTTTCAGTTTAATTCTTAATTGGAAAAAAAATGGCGATTCAGAATGAGAGAGTTTCAGCATTAGATAAAAGAATAATACTGAGTGATTTGGACATAAATTCTACGGAAAGGTAGGAATTTTTTATTCAATTTATCGATTGGAAGAGTCGTCGCAAGTAAATACACGAATTGCATTACAGATAAGCCTTCCAGTCAGGTGAAAGTTAGCTGGCCACCCTTTTGTCCGACCTGGCCATTTTTAGCAGAAAGTACGGACTTGGTCTGCTGTAACTTTTTTTATTTTTGGATGTACGGGGTTCAAATAAGTTCTTTTTCTAAAGAAAAAATATTCAGCTTTCAGTCTATACCCCCTTTATACGCTTAAAATTCCTGGTATTTTTTTTCTACTCAGTTAAACAAGACATACCTAAATTTTGATTTCTGCCGAGTTCGTACCCTTAATGGTATATAGGTATATAGGTACATGACAAAACTCATCTGGCCCCTGTGCCCTGT
>MJUT01017704.1:129754-143898 GCA_002080005.1 Gigantidas platifrons | reverse complement strand
AATATATGGTTTTATCTGTTTAATATTTCTTTTATTTATATATATTCTGTTTGTTTTATAGACAAGTATGTTTTATGTTTTATTTCTAAAGGTCTTGTAGGTGTCTAAGTTATAATAAAATTTGTTCACGCCACGATATACGTAGCTGAATATTGCTAAAGTTGGCATTAAACACTAATCAATCAATCAATCAATCAACCTGTATAAATATATGTTTTAAAAATACAACCTGTATAAATATATTATATAGAAAAAAGATTGAACGACCACGAAAAGTTCGTGCGTCAGTTATTGTACTTTCTACAATGAATGTGATGTACAAATGATTTTTTGGACAAATTTACTTCTCTTAAAATAGACAAGTCTGGCAATTATATTGATGAATTAGAGGGTGTTAATTCTGTTATGTTCAGAATGAGATGTTATGTACTAACCATATTATTATCTTCTCCCTCCTGAACAGTTTTGCTATAGTATTGGCTGTTGAGTTATAGGAAACAATTCCCTCAGTAAGAGGACAATAATAGAACAATAATACTGTAACGATATCATGTTAAACCGGGACCGTGGTTATAAATAGCTGTGGGCAGAGCAAACATTCAGATTGTTCATTATTTTGACCATGGTTATCTCGAAAAGGAAAAATCAATGATACATAGTTTCACATTTAATTTTGGAGCAAAATATTTGGTAGGGATTAGTGTTCCTCCCTACGGAACTTTCAGTCTTTTTAAATAATATTCTTCATCAGTCTAAAATCTAGAAAAATCACTCGGAAAATTCAAATCTCTGAGGTATGTGACCCTTAGGTCACGTTGGTCATGTGACATACAGTTTCATAAATATGCTTTCATATCAACCGGGATGTTTTATGATAAGCTCCGCCCACAAATTTTGTCAGTAGGCACTACCCAAAATGCCGTTTTAATAGACTAGCTATTTATATATCATAATAACATGAATAACAAAACAAAAAATACCACACTTTCGGAACAACTAAAAAAAAACAACTAGTAAAGAAGGCCAAATCGATACCCCTGACACATATACATGACCGCTCACTTTCATGGCTTAGAACAGGCACATTAATAAAAGGTGGCAGGACTACATGTTTATCAAGTTAACATTTTCTGCTAGTTCACGATCTAAAGATTTTTTTGTTTGTTTTTCATTTCATTATTTGTAGATCAATTGTCTTCGGTGCAAAAGGTTTGATTCTAGATCCGGGACGTTGCAATTGTTCATTTGGGCTGTAGCCAAAAAGCGTGCATTTCCCCAGATATTTGTATTAATGTAACTTAATATGGTGCTCTCATAATTAGTCCCCTACCGACAAAGTCGAAGGGGACTTAAGGTTTGCACTCCGTCAATCTGTCCGCCAGATCAGTTTTCCGCACTTTTTTTCGTTGTGCTTGCAGACATTGATTTGATATTTGGTATATATCTTAACCATGACAAGTTACAGATCAAGTTCGAATTTCGTTCCGGTCGAATGATTTTTGGCTGAGTTATGGCCCTTGCACTTGTATTTTTTGTTTAAATTTTAAGTTTTCCGGACTTTTTTTTTACGTCCTTTGATATATTGACTTCATATTTAGTATGTGGCTATATCTAGATGAGTTACTGTTTAAGTTCGAATTTCGTTCCGGTCGAATGATTTTTGGCTGAGTTATGGCCCTTGCACTTGTATTTTTTGTTCAAATTTTAAGTTTTCCGGACTTTTTTTGGTCCTGCTTGCAGATATTGATATGATATTTGGTATATAGTTTTACCATGATAGGTTACAGGTCAAGTTCGAATTTTCTTCCGGTACGATGATTTTAAAGGCTTTCAATGATTTTTGCTATTGCGTTTAGATCTTTTTCTCAACAACTAGACATGGTGCAGCAATGATACCTGGCCAGTAGATAGATCTTAGATAGTACTACAGGGTTCACTGTTAATTAGGTCAATTTTACCTACATTTTATGCATGAACGACTCTGGTTAAGTTTTGCAATTAGGTAAGTTTGAATAAGAATCAGCGCATCTTGTGTCTCAAAGACACAGTTTTTAGTTTAGTTTTTAGTGTAAGTGCACCAGGATATATTTGGACTTAAGGGTATTTATATTTAGTTTATACCAAATTTGGAGGGAAGTTAAGCATTCTATTCTTGTATTACTCAGTCGGTAGGGGACTATGTATTCCCATGCAATACTCTCAGAATGCTTGTTTGTTTTAAGTTCTGCAATGCAAAGAGTTATTGCATGGAATTTTGTCCACCATGTAATATAATATCTGACTAGGTCAATGTTCACCAAGATTCATTTAATAATACTTTTGTGAATATAATTTTTTGAGAACCAATACTGCATTTATATGTACAGTGTATGTATGTATGATTATACATTTCTAGTAACTCAACTTTTATATGATGCATTTATTGATTTGTACCTTGTTTGAATTTGAAAAATATATTAAAAAATAACATTCGTGTAATTATTTACTTGAAAGCAGTGCCGTAGTAAGGCCTTTGTAGGTCCTATGCACTATTTAGTAATTTTTGTTTCATATATATTAAATATGCTTCTTGTCAGGTATTCCTTCATTTTCGTAGACCCTAGCCTAATGGAGTCAGTGAGTTGGTGATTGATTATTGATTACGGTCAGGCGAAGTGTTCTCAATACATCATTAAAGTTTGTCAGTGACTTCCGACAGGCTGGTGGTTTTCTCCGGTTTCTTCCACCAATAAAACTGACCATCACGACATAACTGAAGAATTGTTAAAAGTGGCGTTAAACACCATAATCCTAACACTAAACCTAGAAGAGGATTGAGTTGAAAAAAACCAATGTTGCATTGATTGACCTAGTTCAGCAATTTGACCTACGCTAATATTGTTTTGAACTTGTATGATGTGTTCCCTGTTAGTAATTGTTGACCTCTGAAATTCCACAGAAGAGTTAATATTTTGAAATACCTCATAATGAAAATACGACAAACATAAATATAAAGTAAATATAAAACATCCATTATCTTGTAATTGAGGTTGGCATTTGACCTTGAACCCATGGATGATACATCTCGAGTTCATGCTTTTAGGAGTTGAGTATACCGTATAATCTGTACTTTCTGCGGTGTGAAATTTCTGCGGATTTGGACTGAAAAGAAGACATTTATTTTTTGCGGATTTTTTTTTTCGCGGATTGAAAATCCTGGCACCCAAACAAATGTTTGTATTATAAGAAGCAACAGCTGAAGTGATACTAAGATAAACAACTGGTGCACATTACATTGGTTCTTAGAAGTAAAAACATATTTAGTTCTTTATTGCATAATTTTTTTATCTCATAACATAGGATACCGTAGGAACATTAGTGGACGCAGGCCTGTCCGGCCCCTGGCTCCACATCTGATTTTTCTATTCTGATGCGCGACTCCGCGCAACTTCCGAATTTAGTTTGGTTTGTGATGTCCTTGGTAAAGTCAAATTTTACTTCTTGGTTTTCCCAGAATTTGTCGAGGCCTATTTCGAATTGAATGATGGTTTTGGCATTTACTACTCATGAGTTATATGATATACTAATTCAACGAAATCTAAGTCAATAAAGAAAACAAACAATCGTTTATGTATTGTAAATGACAGAGGTTTTAGTTTATCAATAACCAAACACTTTTTTTATATATGCATATTTTCTTAAAAATAAATATTTCTTCAATATATTGTTTAGTTTATGTTAAGCCATGCCATATACACACTTTACTATATATCTTGTGTGATATATAATAAATGAAACTTGGCGTTGGTGATCAAGCTATCAACTGGGTAGGATTGGAATTCCCATTTACGAGTTTAACTTTGCTACATTTTTGTATCTGATCTTTTTTTGTGTTCAGTGAGTTCAGTTAGCATGACAGGTTGTTGTTTGTTTTGTTTATATTGGTGGATTTGTTACCCATCACTGTTTATAGGTGGTTGTTTGTTCTGATGATATTGGTGGAATCGTTGACCATCACTGTTTAGAGGTGGTTGTTTGTTTTGTTTATTGTCCCCCGCCTCCCAAGCGGAGCAGGGGATATAGAAATGCTGGGCGTCCGTCCGTCCGGATGTATTGTAAGCGCTCTCAGATTTGTATTTGTTGACCAATTGATTTCAAACTTACACACAGGCATTATATTAAGAATCTCTAGCTTAAGTTCGAAACTGGGCAAAATTCGAAAATAAAATTCTTGTAAAATCATGTTTTTTTTATAGAAAAAGTACATATTTTGAAAATTACACATTTCTCTGAAACTACAAAAGATAGGAACTTAATATTTGGTATGGGTGGAGATGCCAATGTGAAGTTGAGTTTGCAACATTCCCCCCTCCCCCACCTCAGCCACACCCCTCTGGGGAATCTGTATAAAAAAATGTGACCGAAATCCCCACCCTAAACCATATATATTTATGATCAGGGTGACTAGGCAAATCAACTGCCTTATAGCTAAGGCCCCAGGGGTCATACCCCACCCCCTACCTGAAGTGAACTTTTTAATGGTTGAGAACCCCACCCCTAATCCATATATATTTATGATCAGGGTGACTAGGCAAATTAAATGCCTTATATCTCAGGCCCTGGGGGGTCATACCCCACCCCCTACCTGAATTGAACTTTTTAATGGTTGTGATCTCCACCCCTAAGCCATATATTTTTATGATCAGGGTGAATAGACAAATTAAATGCCCCAAGATTTTGACTTGCATCTCGGCTGTTGCATCTCGGATGCTTTCTCGATTTTATAAATATATCACCTGGATAACATTACATCTCTTTCTATTGCGGCGGGGGACACATGGCTACGTGTTGCAATCTTGTATTGGTAGAATTGTTACCCATCACTGTTTAGAGATGATTGTTCGTTTTGTTGATATTGGTAGAATTGTTGACCATCACTGTTTAGAGGTGGTTGTTTGTTTTGTTGATATTGGTGGAATTGTTGACATTCATTGTTTAAAGGTGGTTGTTTGTTGTGTTGATATTGGTGGAATTGTTGATCATCACAGTTTAGAGGTGGTTGATTGTTTTGTTGATATTGGTGGAATTGTTGACATTCATTGTTTAAAGGTGATTGTTTGTTTTGCTGATATTGGTGGAATTGTTGACCTTCGCTGTTTAGAGGTGGCTGTTTGTTTTATTTGAAATTGGTGGAATTGTTGACCATTATTGTATAGAGGTGGTTGTATATTTTGTTGATATTAGTGGTATTGTTGACCTTCGCTGTTTAGAGGTGGCTGTTTGTTTTGTTGATATTGTTGGATTTGTTGCCCATCACTGTTTAGAGGTGTTTGTTTGTTTTGTTTGTATTGGTGGAATTGTTGACTTTCACTGTTTAGATGTGGCTGTTTGTTTTGTTGATATTGGTGGAATTGTTGACCATCATTGTTTAGAGGTGGTTGCATATTTTGTTGATATTAGTGATATTGTTGACCTTCACTGTTTAGAGGTAGTTGTTTGTTTTGTTGATATTGGTGGACTTAATGACCATCATTGTTTAGAGGTGGTTGTATATTTTGTTGATATTGGTGGAATTGTTTACCATCACCGTTTAGAGGTGGTTGTATATTTTTGTTGATACTGGCAGAATGGTTGAACATTACTGTTTAAACTTTTTTTCATGGTTTAAGGGAAAAAAACAGAAGTGCAATCAAGAATGGACAATCCAGAGACACGGACAGCATTGGGAACCAGAAACAAAACAACAAACATAAGAAAAACAAAATAAAAGCTCAAAACGGAAAACCACAAAGATGTCAAACATGTAGCCCAACAACAAAAACAATGTATGATGCAATCGCCAAAACAATATGGTGTACTCGATCGTGTGTTGTTGGTATTTATTACTTTGTACTATCACATACCCCGGTGTCATCTACTTATAAAACTGCAGCCACTTGTGAGTAATTTGCGGCAGAGAGGCGTACCCCTCTTTCTTTTCATAGTCTAAGGAAAAAAACAGAAGGGCAATCAAGAATGGACAATCCAGAGACAAGGACAGTATTGGGAACCAGAAACAAAACAACAAACATAAGAAAAACAAAATAAAAGCTCAAAACGAAAACCACAAAGATGTCAAACATGTAGCCCAACAACAAAAACAGTGTATGATGCAATCGCCAAAACAATATGGTGTACTCGATCATGTGTTGTTGGTATTTATTACTTTGTACTAGCACTAAATTTGCACATATTCATGGTTATTTGTTGACAGTTAACCATGTCATGTAATGTTTCTGTAACATGTGTTTTCAAGTTTGTGAGTAATTTTCGGCAGATAGGCATACCCCGGTTTCATCTACTTATAAAACTGAAGCCACTTGTGAGTAATTTTCGGCAGATAGGCATACCCCGCTTTCATCTACTTATAAACTGAAGCCACTTGTGAGTAATTTGCGGCAGATAGGTGTACCCTGGATTCATCTACTTATAAAACTGAAGCCACTTGTGAGTAATTTGAGGCAGCTTGGTATACCCCGGTTTCATCTACTAATACAAATGTACATATCAAACTGACTGCTACTTGTCAGGAATTTACAACAGATTGAAGTACTCCGGTTTCATCTTCTTTACTTTGCAGCAGATTGGCGTACCCGGTTTTGTGTACCATTAAAACTGACCGCCACTTCTCAGTGCTTTGCAGCAGATTGGGGTATTGCAGTTTCATCTAACAATAACACTGACCTCCATGAAATATTGTTGAAAGTGTCGATAAATGTCCACTGTCGTGCACCCGTCCCCTAATATTTGAATGTGAGTGATTGTTGATTTACGCCAAATGAGGAATTTATCAGATGTATCATGCATGTTGTTAATGAACTTGAACATACATTATAAATTTTAATAATATTGCAATTTATTACATTGTGACGATTAAGCTTATATATTAAAAAAAGCAATAGTTACAGCAATTTCGTTTTCACGATATTGTAAAATATATTATATATATATATATATATAACATATCTGTTCTTTAGATTGGCTATGCGTCCAACTATTGTTCTAATTCCATGTTTGTTCCTAATAAATGTATAACTCATTCCACTATGCATAACCAATAGCGTTTTATAATTCCGAAATTTTTGTCATATGGAATCATAAGGCTGTTCTTGAGTTACAGGAATGGTGTCTACATAATGTGTTTCTATGTTGTTAGCACCTGTAACAACACAATTGTTATATATATAATTAGATTACCAGTGATATAGTTGTACACTTATGTACGTTATCTAGTTAATTTGAAACCGCTTTAGTGGTGTAATAGTTAGCGTGCTCATGTGGAGTGCAATAAATCGTGGGTTCGAACCCCAGTCAGGTCATATTAACATCTATGAAATTGTCGTTTGTTGCTTCTCTGCTAAGCACCAAGCATTAAGAGGAAATAACAACGACTGGTTGTCTATCCGATGACTGTTATTTCAGGGAGCTAGCACATATTTTCTAGGCGCATTGATTTAGTACATCGCTGTTACCATTATCATTTCATTTAATGTATCTTATTCTCGTCATGATATAACTTGGAGTTAAATAATAATGTTTAGTTATATCATGACGAAAACAAGTTACAGTAGATGAAATGATTCTGATATCTACTCTGAAGGGTGGTGAATTGGAGTTAATAATAATGTTCAGCTATACAATAGTAAAACATGACAGTATGTATAAGCATCATCTTGTTTTTTTTTAGAGATTTAATTCTTTAAAATTGTTTCCATAATGCAACGATTGTCGCTGCCATATTGAACATCAGATGCTACAAATAATATCTCAAGACGTCCATGTCATTAAGACACGTAAGTTAACATTAGAAAACATAGAAAGGACAATCAAGAGTAGACAACCTAGAGCCATTGGCAATATTGGATTTAGACATATAACAAATACAAACAAACAAAAAATAACAATAAAAAAAATAGACAACACTACAAGACACTAAAAAGAGTAGCATCATGGATCAGACAAAAAATTACCCCGGGATATACCCATGTGCTCGCGAAGGGTAAATATTTCTTGCATCTTATAAGACACCCTTCATTTTACTCATACAGTCTAGTTATGTTAGATATAACTATGTTTAGATAAATAAAGTGAGCATTAACCATGTTGTTTTTCGACTTTTTGGTGTGGTCTACATTAACCTACTATTAATGTCTGCGTCAGATGTAAACTTACCAGTATTTGAATAATCGGTACTGAACGTTTTCAAATTCTCTCGTTATGTGTCCATTTTGTTGCTTTGTACTTCTGTCTTTTTTATTTCTTCTATATCTAAAATAGACATAAACCTAATATTGCAACTCCTCCTCAATATTACAACTCCTCCTCAATATTACAACTCCTCCTCAATATTACAACTCCTACTCAATATTATAACTCCTCCTCAATATTATAACTCCTCCTCAATATTACAACTCCTCCTCAATATTACAACTCCTCCTCAATTTTAGTTTCTGTAACAATAAAAACGTAGATATCTAATTTAGTGCGCATGACGCGTTTCTGGGATAATCTTCATAAGGTGACGCTCCAAATAGTAAAACATGGAAAGACAAATGAATTAAAGTTTTGGGAGCAAAGAAGTGCTTAAACAGGATAATCAAAATCAGCTAAGGTCACTTTTATTTTATTATTATTAATTACATTATTTAGAGATTGTAATTTTAAAGTTCTCCTCACTCAGTCACAGGCGGTCTTTGCCGGTTTCGGCTATCCTGTTTTGGCATTTTAGTATCCTTGTTCTAAAAACATATTTGGCGCTGCTCGTACCTGATTAAGGTTATTCCGGGAACGCGTCATGCGCAATATACGATTTTAATACAGATGAGCTAGAGGAACTAGTTATATTGTGGCTGTTGAGGTCACTACGATCACTGTGTAATGTTTTTATTAACCAAATTATGTATTATATTGATTAACGAGATAGTGTTACTCGAAGAAGACATTGTAGTTTGGTTGCTTTCACCAAATATTCCGTTCATCCAACATATGCCAAGGATATAACTGGTTGAAATAACACGTGAATACACGGTAGTATATAATTCGTGGTACCCTAGGATCGGACTATAATGTGTAATTTGACAATAATGATATTGCATCGTAAAAAAAGTAATAAGGAGATCCTACTACTGTGTGATCGTATATAGTTTGTGGGTAGCTACATACTGTCCAACCTGTTTTAGGAGGTCTCCTTTGGGACAAATAAATTGTGTTCATTAAAGACATGTGACCTCTTAACATAGGATCAAAATAACATGATTTTTTATTACAGGACAAGAAAATGATAACCATAAAATAAAGGTGACAGCTTAACAGAGGTGACCGCCTGGGCAGGTTTTAATGTACATGTACACCACCAAGGGCGAGTGAAATGTCAAACCTTAATATCGGGTATTATACAAAGGCAAAATAATGAAAGCTAAGATAATTACTTCATACCTCAGAGTAGCCAGAACCCTCAGAGTAGCCAGAACAATAATGCCACTCATTAAAGCAGTAACAACGAAGGTTCCAACCCCTGTATATACTGCAGTATAATTCGTAGCTGACTGTGACGTAGCTGAAATACCAAATATGAGTATTAAATGAAATAGCAGGACGAGACAATGATAAGAATAATTAGAAGATACCGTAAATCGAAGGACAAACAGCACAATGACAACACAAAAAACAACAAAAGGACAAACAGGATAATGGCCCAACAAAAAACAACAAAAGGACAAACAGGATAATGGCCAAGCAAAAAACAACAAAAGGACAAACAGGATAATGGCCAAACAAAAAACAACAAAAGGACAAACAGGATAATTACCAAACAAAAAACAACAAAAGGAGAAACAGGATAATGACCAAACAAAATACAACAAAAAGACAAACAGCACAATGGCCACTCAACACACAACAAAAGGACAAACAAAAACCAACAAAAGGACAAACAGCACAATGGCCACTCAACACACAACAAAAGGACAAACAAAAAACAACAAAAGGACAAACAGCACAATGACAAAACAAAAAACAACAAAAAGAGAAACAAGATAATGCCCAACAAAAACCAACAAAAGGACAAACAGGATAATGGCCAAACAAAAAAACAACAGCAGACAAACAGGATAATGGCCAAGCAAAAAACAACAAAAGGACAAACAGGATAATGGCCAAACAAAAAACAACAAAAGGACAAACAGGATAATGACCAAACAAAAAACAACAAAAGGACAAACAGGATAATGACCAAACAAAAAACAACAAAAAGACAAACAGCACAATGGCCAAACGAAAAACAACAAAAGGACAAACAAAAAACAACAAAAGGATAAACAGGACAATGGCCACTCAACACATAACGAAAGGACAAACAGGACAATGGCCACTCAACACACAACACAATGACAAACAGGACAATGGCCACTCAACACACAACAAAAGGACAAACAAAAAGCAACAAAAGGACAAACAGGATAATGGCAAAACAAAAAACAACAAAAGGACAAACAGGATAATGGCAAAACAAAAAACAACAGCAGACAAACAGGATAATGGCCATGCAAAAAACAACAAAAGGACAAACAGGATAATGACAAAACAAATAACAACAAAAAGACAAACAGCACAATGACAAAACAAAAAACAACAAAATGACAAACAGGACAATGGCCACTCAACACACAACAAAAGGACAAACAAAAAAACAACAAAAGGACAAACAGGACAATGGCCACTCAACACACAACAAAAGGACAAACAAAAAACAACAAAAGGACAAACAGGATAATGTCAAAACAAAAAACAACAAAAGGACAAACAGGATAATGACAAAACAAATAACAACAAAAAGACAAACAGCACAATGACAAAACAAAAAACAACAAAAGGACAAACAGGATAATGGCCAAACAAAAAACAACAACATACAAACAGGATAATGGCCAAACGAAAAACAACAAAAGGACAAACATGATAATGGCCAAACAAAAAACAACAAAAGGACAATTAGGATAAGGCCAAATAAAAAACAACAACAGGACAAACAGGATAATGGCCAAACAAAAAACAACAATTTAAAAGGACAAACAGGATAATGGCCCAACAAAAAACAACAAAAGGACAAACAGGATAATGGCCAAGCAAAAAACAACAAAAGGACAAATCATGATTTACAAAATACTACACAGGAAGCCAAAGATGGAACAACATGAATCAAACTAAAACTAGGGATTAATTCAGATGATCTGGAAGAGTAAACTGTTCCTGCTCCACATGAGACACTCGTTGTGTTTCTCTTGTTACAATCCCTGATATAATATATCATGTATGAGGAAGGACCGGATTATGATGATTTTTTTTAACCGTTGAAAGTTACACTAGAGTGTATGTTTCCATTCTTCCAGGTAAACTATGTACAGGTATAAGTAGCACAGTAGTTAGTATGATTTGAAAGCGAATATATTAAAAGTTCTTTGGACCACAAAATAAACATATAGGGTCTAAACATGATGGTCAAAATCGGCTGAGATTACTCATGACTGAGAGAGGACAATCTTATTTTTAATAATTGCTACATTATTTGGAGGCTAAATTTCCATGGCAAATATATTTAAAAAAACAAAACGTCAATACCAAAACATTATTTTGATATATATACTATAAGGATGAAACAAAATGTATTTGCATTACTATATTTTGTTCTATATATGTTTTGCAACTTATGTGTAATGATTTGCCGACGGAGACGTGAAGATCGTAAATCTTACCAAGTTATTGTGACTGTAACTACATTGGGGGTGAGTTCCTATATCGGATAACATGTCCTTTTGTTGATACTGAGAAGAAAGCATATTTATTTACATATCGTCATCCAAGCGTAAACATGATTAAATATAGCATGTTATTTACTTCAATTAACGTAATATATAGAATTGGACAAAGATGTGCAATGAATTAAAAAAAAAAAACACACTGTCGGTTAAAATCTACTAGATAAACCACAGAAAGAGGTACAATCGATAACTTTAGCACACATTCATGATTTGGTACATGCTCTTCAAAAAAATGATGGGATTAAACTGGTTCACACCTCCCCTCATATTGGAATGGTGAGGTTATGGAATTGCTTTCCACATTAGAGTAAAATGACAAACTTCTCAGATAACGAGGCGAATAAATATATTTCTGTGAAAGTGTGTTCTCCTGCTTAGGAGTTATATTTTACTTTCTCAAATACATACTGTATGAATCTAATTTATGTATATTATATCTTCTATATAACTAAGTAGCTGACATACGGTGCAAAATCTAAACCTGATAGTCTTAACATATAAACTTATGATAGATCAAAGTCCTGGCTTGGTACATATACTTCAATATAGGGGCCATCGTGGTCGTTATAATATAGTAGTTGGATTTACAACTACCTATACAGTCAGTTCCTATTACCACCGAAGTTGTGAGTGCGAAACCCACTCAGGTGTACTCGATACAACAATATGTGATACAGTTTGTCAGTTACTTGCGAAAGGTCAGAGGTTTTCACCGGTTTTTTCAACCAATAAAACTGACCACGACGATATATCTGAAATATTGTTGAAAGTGGCGTTAAACCCAACCAAAATATACACTTCAATATAAAATGGCGGAGGTATGCTATGCAACAAATATGAAATACAGACCAACGCTTTTTGTTCTGTGATATAGTCAATTTCTTTTGAAAATTGTACATGCTATTTAATTACTAAAGCGTAGCTCAACTTCCTGGTTCATTGTTGTTTGTAAACGTGACCCTTTAGTATACTGTAAAGTTATTTAACTTGTTTTTATTAAAAGGTAGGTTGATGAAAAAAACATGTCAATAAACAAATATGAAATTTTGAAGATCAAACTAAATGTTAAGCTAACATTTAAGTAACATATAACTTAAATACTTTATTATAAAACCCAAAGTTAGTTTTGTTCTATCTATTAAGATTGATTACTATTTTTCAGGAGATTGTTGGCGTGAAATGTCTGAGATTTCAGCAGAATGCTTGAACGGAAATTCGCTGTGTTTTGTGTTCGCCAAATCATGATGCGACTGATATAATTTTGCATGCATAGTGTGTTGATACATAAGATTATATGTGTTAGGTGTAACTCCACTTATAGCAATATTTCAGTTTTATCTTGGCGGTCAGTTGCATTGGTTAAGGAGATTGGGGTACCTAGACAAAACCACCGACTTGCTGTAAGTCACTGACAAACTGTATCACTTAATATTGTATGAACAGTTTACATCGTATCAGTTGGCTTAACGTATCAGGCACATTGCAGAAATGATACGTTTACATAACTGACGAAACATGATACAAACAACTGCACATAGACTACGTGTAACTAACATTATCGTATAGGACAGAAATTTGAAATAGTTCCATACGTCCCAGATAGGACTACGTCATTTGTTGAAACGTCTAAAGCGTAATTTATGATGGTAAGATCCCTTGCAATATTAAACGATCTTTGGAAATGCTACATTGAAATATTCCCAAATGACATTTTGTATTTATAAACGTAGATGTCATAGGAGTTTTGCCTCATTACATTTTATTGTATTGTATGGTTTGTGTGCCGATGGAAATACATCGGTGTTGTGACGGTAAGCGTGCTCAAATATAGTGTGGGAGATCGTCGGTTCGAGTTCCAGTTGGGTCAGACCAAAGACCGCAAAATCGCTATGTGTTGCTTCTCCGTTAATAACACAGGACACATACTAAGGATAATGTGTCCTAATGGAGTGACATGTCTACACCCGGACTGTTGTTTCACTTAGTTAACACTGTGAAAAAATCAAAAAAAGATTAATGGCATAGTACAAAGTTAATTTCATTATTTTCTGACTGAAATGTTGTTTTTTTCTCTCGCCATGATATAGCTGAGAAATTGTTCACCTGGCGTTAATAAACAATAACTGACCCACTTGGACTGAAGGGTGTCATATTTATAATGTATTATTACGTTTATCAAAGTATGCAACATTGTGTATGTAGTGATTCTTGCAGTTCACATCGTCTTGTGGGTTATATTTTACATATGGTATTTAGTTAGATGTGTCTAATTAATACAAACAAAATAACAAGAGTCGTTTGTAAAGTTGT
>MJUT01017704.1:117777-128847 GCA_002080005.1 Gigantidas platifrons | reverse complement strand
GGTATCATTTACACACTAATCGGTGTATCGGGACTAGCATGATTTATTGTATATACTTATATAGACATTTACACTTCCTATATCATGTATTTGTTATTAGAACCGTCACGCATAGGTGATCTTGCAAATTATGTTTCACAACGATCTACAAAACATACATATAAGACTAAATACCAAGTAACACAAACCCTACTAAAACAGGAGGTGAACTCAGGTGCCCCGGAAGGGTAAGCAGTTTCTGCTCAACTAGTGACATCCGTCGTGTTAATCTGTACAAACTAGATGATAAGTCAGTAATGAGGAAAGGGACGGAAAGTGTTTACGACAACTGGAAAATATCCGTGGTCATTTGTGACAGATATTTGATAGCGGTGAACCTGGTCATGGTACCAACCGTAAAACATTCAAAGTGATGATTGCACCTAAGCCAAGAGGAACTCTTGGTTCAGTAGCGTGCTTGATAGCAGCAACCATCTATCACGACAAACCCCATAGGAACCACAAGCTATGGAATATCGTATCAACTGAGACATAAATACTCCATATACAGGTGCTGCTGGAATGTTGCTACATAGATATGGAAATTCACAATGTGAAAATTGTAGGCATCTCTTTTGTCGTAAGGTTTCGTACTTAAACGCCCTTCACTGTCAATTTCGAGGTGAAGGTAAAGGTATGAAGCAGACCTATCTGTATCTGTGGTATCTTTTATTTCAAGATCAATGGGATATATGCGATCAGCAAAATCACCAAACCTACAATTATTCAGTGAAAGGACATCATCTATATAGCGGAAAGTAATATTAACGTATCGGGATAACTTCTTTTTGTTTTTCTTGAGAAGCCCATGGATGAAGTCTGCATCATACGAATAAAGGAACAAGTCGGGGAGAAGAAGAGCACAGTTCGTACCCAGAGGTATGCCGACTGCCTGTTGAAAAGCACGTCCGCCAAAGAAAACAAATATGTTGTCAATCAAAAACTCGGGCATGTTGATGATATCAGTTACAGAGAACTTTTTGGTAGAATCGGAGTGGTATTTCTTTAAAAAACAAAATATGTCCATTCCCAGTAGAAGGTATAGGTACCTACGTTAGCCATTCCTTTTTATGAAACAGATTTGGACCAACTCCCTTAATCTGTCCTTCAGCTTAGAATATGGAATAGTCGTGTAGAGGGTAGAAAAGTCAAATGTTTTAATGCTATTGCAGGAGGAGAGGGACCTAGATTGTATCCACTCTAACAGATCTTCAAAATAAACATCTGATTCACACAACCACTCGAGTAGCTAGTGTCCCAATTTCAACAATATAAACAATACAACAGAACATTTAAACAGTAATAATTAACAATTATATCAATATCAACAATACAAAAGAAAGTTTAAATATAAATCATCAACAATTCCACCAATATCAGCAATACAAAAGAAAGCTTAAACAGTAATAATCAACAATTGCACC
This sequence comes from Gigantidas platifrons, assembly GCA_002080005.1. Taxonomy (NCBI): domain Eukaryota; kingdom Metazoa; phylum Mollusca; class Bivalvia; order Mytilida; family Modiolidae; genus Gigantidas; species Gigantidas platifrons. The sequence goes on along the minus strand of MJUT01017704.1, from coordinate 127,384 downwards.
TATAGAAACAACACAACATAAAGTTTAATTATTAATAATCAACATTTCAACCAATATCAAAAATACAAAAGAAAGTTTAAATATTAATCATCAAAAACTCCACCAATATCAACAATACATAAGAAAGCTTAAGCAGTGATGGTCAACAATTCCTCCAATATCAACATACAAAAGAAAGTTTAATATTAATCATCAACCATTCCACCAATATCAACAATACAAAAGAAAGTTTCGCCCCTTTGATAACCCCTGTAGTAGCTTTTCTTTTGACCATCATATTATCTTACCTTCTCCGGTTATCGCCCTTTTGATAACCCCTGTAGTAGCTTTTCTTTTGACCATATCTGTCCTTCTCCGGGTAACGCCCCCTTGATAAACCCTGTAGTAGCTTTTCTTTTGACCATCATATTATCTGACCTTCTCCAGTTATCGCCCTTTTGATAACCCCTGTATTAGCTTTTCTTTTGGCCATCATATTATCTGACCTTCTCCGGTTATCGCTCTTTTGATAACCCCTGTAGTAGCTTTTCTTTTGACCATCATTTTATCTTACCTTCTCTGGTTATCGCCCCTTTGATAACCCCTGTAGTAGCTTTTCTTTTGACCATTATATTATCTGACCTTCTCCGGTTATCGCCCCTTTGATAACCCCTGTAGTAACTTTTCTTTTGACCATTATATTATCTGTCCTTCTCCGGTTAACGCCCCCTTGATAAACCCTGTAGTAGCTTTTCTTTTGACCATCATATTATATGACCTTCTCCGGTTACCGCCCCTTTGATAGCCCCTGTAGTAGCTTTTCTTTTGACCATCATATTATCTGACCTTCTCAGGTTAATGCCCCCTTGATAAACCCTGTAGTAGCTTTTCTTTTGACCATCATATTATATGACCTTCTCCGGTTATCGCCCCCTGATAACCCCTGTAGTAGCTTCAATCTTTAGTTTTCTATGTACTGTGTTGCAGACCGTTTTTTTTTCTTTTGTCCTATTTCTTTTGACCTTTATATTATCTGACCTTCTCCGGTTATCGTCCCTTGATAACCCCTGTAGTAGCTTCACACTTTTCTTTAAGTTTGTGTTGATTTTTACTCGGATTTGAAATGACGTCTTACAAGCACGAGTTGAACACGAAATGCAGTTTTGAAAAGAATGTCGTTCGAATGTTATGCTCTCCCAATATATCATTTGAAACAGCATAATGTCATTTAATGAAACATTATAGATGACCATCGTTTGGTATACACCAGATGGTGGAGCAGAAACATCCATCACATCCAATGATCTACAGGTGTAGTCTGATGGAATATATACACCACTAATGCCGTCGTGACAATCATAGTGTGGAATAGTTCTCAGTAACTTACCAATGGTCTACAGGTGTAGTCTGATGGAATATATTCACAACCAATGTCGTCGTGACACCCATAGTGTGGCATAGTTCTCAGTAACTTACCAATGATCTACAGGTGTAGTCTGATGGAATATATTCACAACCAATGTCGTCGTTACACCCTTAGGGTGGCATAGTTCTCAGTAACTTACCAATGATCTACAGGTGTAGTCTGATGGAATATATACACCACCAATGTCGTCGTTACACCCTTAGGGTGGCATAGTTCTCAGTAACTTACCAATGATCTATAGGTGTAGTCTGATAGAATATATACACCACCAATGTCGTTGTTACACTCATAGGGTGCTATTGTTCTCAGTTCTCTTACCAATGATATACATGTGTAGTCTGATAGAATATATACACCACCAATGTCGTCGTTACACCCTTAGGGTGGCATAGTTCTCAATAACTTACCAATGATCTACAGGTGTAGTCTGATAGAATATATACACAACAAATGTCGTCGTTACACCCTTAGGGTGGCAAAGTTCTCAGTGACTTACCCATTGTATTAATTGTCCACAAAACGTTTCGTATAAATATAAGTTGCTCACTCCAGGCACGAAATTGCAACTAATAAAATGTATTGTCGGTCTTTATATTGGTCCCCTGTAGTACAAATATATTGTTGAGGATAATGGTGTATAGGGACCGTAGCTGTCGTGATCGTATGGTAGTTGGATTTATACCTACCTGTGTAATTAGTGCCTATCACCACTCGATAAAACATTATGTGATAAAGTTTGTCAGTGACTTGCGACAGATCGGTGGTTTTCTCCGAATACTTCGGTTTCCTACCTCAATAAACTGACCGCCACGATGTAACTGAGTAACTGAAATATTGCTGAAAGTAGCGTTAAACACCATAAACCTAACCTCTAATGTTATATCATTAAATAGAAAACATAGCATTTAATGGCACTGTTTCACAGCAGATTTATATATTACTGGTTGAATTACGTATTATTTCAGCAGTGCATCATGTGCTACCAAACTGTATAAACCAATACAGTACGTTGCATGGTGGATATTGACGTTTCCTGTTGATACTCTATACATCACGACAGTCAAGATTTATGACCGTAATGACAATAAGGTTTTTTTTGTATTTCCATTTAATTTCCAATCTGTATTAAACAGAATAACTTTAATAATTTAAGACTAAGTATCATTAAAGTAAATGTTGATACAGCGAATAGGTGGGTAATGGGTTAATGACCCAATAAACCGGTCTACAAAATGTGGACTTTGGCCATATTGTCATAAGTTAGTGGGGCATAGTATATTAATATGCTGATAGTCCAATAGACCGGTGCATACAACTTGAGCTTTGACCATATTGGTATGAATAGGCGGTACAAGGTATATTAATATGCGACAGATCTACAACATGTGGATATTGCTATATTGCATGGGCTTTATTCGTCACAACTGGATCATAGCTACATATGTAATATTCAGGTTAAAGGTATATGTTGTTGTGTATACTTATATCTGTAGCTTACAACATCTTGTGGAATGCATTTTGTATATCACCAACTCCAGCACAGCACAAATTGATGGCCACTTTCAAAGACACACTCTCCCAACCGTTGAAAATTGATTGAAATCCCTTCTGACAGTATAATTATATATAATGCTTACACCTTTATACAGAGAATCGAAGAGGCGATACAAATGGGCAATTCAGAGACACAGACAATATTGGGCACAAAACCCGCGTTCGTGGTAATAGGCACTGGTTGCATAGGTAGTTGTAAATTCATCTACCATACGATCACGACCACAACAGTTCATTTGTTATTTTATACCTTTAATATGAAAACCATTAATCCATTGCCTCCTCTCTCCATTTTCGCAAATATGAAGTACCATCGGAACAATGTGAAGTACCATTAGTGTCATGTGATACCATCTGAGCCATATCATACCACCAGAACCATTATGAACTTTCCATTTGCTGTAAGATTATCCTATGATTATTACAAGGTTCAAATATCTATAAGTTATGATAAAATTCTACACAAATTCGTCGTACTTTGCATTGTTTCTGTTAGATGGAGAACCAGTTTATCCGTCGTAAAGGAAACAACTCGTGTGAAAAATATATTAAAACGTATAACTTTATACTCCCATCAGTTATGTGCCAAATGTATATTTGTTATTTATACAATGAAGCAATATTGTGTATAGGGTGTTTTGGGGTACAGACTGTAGTAAGCCCTGTCCTGTTAACTGTATCAATGGACACTGTTATCTCGGTAAAGGAAGCTGTGTGTGGGGCTGTAATTCAGATAGCTATCTAAATGATATGTGTGATACTGACACCGGTGTATGTACAGATGGTTGTAAAATAGGACTAGATGGAAACTATTGTGATAGATGTAAGGAAAGCTTAACTTGATTACTTATTTTTTTTAAACAAAAAATATCTTATTCAAATAAAAAAGTTCTATGAAACTGAAATCATAAAAAATGCTCGAAATTTTGATTGACTATAAATTGGACATGGTTTGTACACGTGTTTTTCAACACACAGTAGCTATCCATGTGGTACCGACTGTGCCTACTCGTACAGAATGAAACATTTCTAGTAGCTATGTTTATTTATCTCTATGAAACAGATTTAAAACAAGCAGAAAGGTGCTAGCCCGGTCGTTTAATTAAACGATCCACGTTATACAGTTAATCTAGTGTAAACCGAACCCTGAATAAACCGGAAACCTGATGATTATGTTTTCCTTAATTATCTCATTTGAACCGTTTATATTCATATCCTTTGATTTTAAGTAGCTTCCTTTACAGTTAATAGGGCCGTCGTGGTCGTGATTGTAAGAGTTGGATTTACATCGACCCGTGCAATCAGTTCATATCACCACTAATGCTTGAGTTTGAATTCCGTCCATGGCTAAGGTGTACTTGATACAACATTATGTTATAAAGTTTGTCAGTGATTTGCCGAAGGACGGTGGTATTCTCTGGATTCTCCTATTTCATCCACCAATAAACCGACCTCCACGATATAACTGAAATATTGTTGAAAATGACGTTAAACACCACCAAACAAACAAACAAACAAATAATTACAGCTGAAAAATCTCGATATATTCCGCTAATCCATTTAACATTTTGAAAGCACCCAGAAAAATACGAAGATATCAAAATTAATACAATTACTAACATGCTAACATCAACATTATTGAATATTTTACGACTGTTTTGACAGCGTGTGCATCAGGAAAATATTGATATAAATGCACGGAAACTTGCCGTTGTGATAACCAACCATGTGAACCTATAACTGGTATATGTCCTCCTGGTGGGTGTCAATGTGGATATACAAGAACTACCTGTAACATAGGTATGCATAGCGTATGAATTAACATGTACTATGTATATGATTAATTCCAGAAAGTGCCGTAATATAAGTTTACCCGAATTTAAGTAAACAAATAATAATAATACAATTTAACCCGGATAAAAGACGTGTCTTTATATAATTTCAGAACTTTGAATGAGTTTGGTGGGTCATGTTGCTTATCTGCATGAAAACTAGATCTTTGTTGGCCAACGGAAGCTTAAGAAAGGTAGGTTTGTCTCTGTCATCGTACTTACTGACAATTGTCTATGATGGGCATTGTCAAAGACGGTTGTTGTCTGCTTATTAATAAAATCACAAAAATGGCCACAAATTACTACACTGACGGAACAATTCCAAAATCCAATATCTAAATCAAAGAGAGAGGCAAAATCGATATCATTAACACACAAATACACAATTTAATTCGTTCTCCTAAAGCATAAAAAAAGTCGTTAAAGCGTCACATTTATTTATTTAAAACAAAAACAAAAGATGCAATCAGAAAACCGTTAAAACAGAGATCAAACATGAACACTCACTCCTCATGATCAAGGGCTGCATAAACAGTGACAGAGAAAAGTGGCAACTCTAGGCTTGAATTTATGCTGTTACTAAAATGAGGCACTGCTTGAATTGCTAAATTAGATAGGGCGAATGTATATTCCCAGCTAGAATAAAGAACAAATATATTTAAATAAGACAATAATAGAAACGCACCATTAACAAGCATGACTATTTATAATGATAGTTAAATTACCAAGCTGTTGTATTGCCAAACCTTGACTCATGTACGACTTGCGTTTATCTTAAGCAAGTATATAAAATACAGGTAGTTGCACACAGTATTTCCTATAACATTTGCCAGTTGCTGTATTTGAAAACGAACAAATAACCGGATAAATACATCATTAATTCACAAAACGTTCATCAGATTCCGCAGGTGATCTTGAAATAAAAATGTAAACATGTAGATATTTGCGATTGACGCGTGTCTAGAATTATCTTGATCATGTATGGTACAAATTGTGCATGCTTTGCTATGATCAGTACCTGTGTCAACATCAATTTTCTGTTTCTTCAGAATGTACCACAGGTAGATATGGTGTTAATGGTGAATCCCACTGTGATACATGTTTCAGCAAGATATGTAACAGACATGACGGACATGGTACATACGGTTGTATTGATGGTCTTAATGGAGATGGTTGTCATTTATTAGGTATACAGACCAATATTGACATGTTCGAGAAGTTCTCAATTGTCGTGTTGACTATAAGAAAAGTTTGTATGATAAGAAGACAAATACTGATCAACAAAACATTTAACAGAAGACTAAAGATTGAGCAACACTAACAATTCGGAAGAGTAAGCATTTGCTGCTCCACCAGTGGCACCAGTTGTGTTGCTTGTTTTGGGAGATTGACCTGCAATCATTTAAGCCACTGGAATTCTATATTCATCGATCAATTCCTAATGGCGACAATGGAATATTGGATAGCTGAAAGCGCCATCATACAGGTTTCAAGATTTCAGAAAATATTTCTAAATAAATACATATACTTTATGGGTTCATTTCATCTAGCAAAGACAGCTACTATTGTTGTTGTGTTTGCTTCGATAAACAAAAACTAGCTTAACTCCGCCACTTTTTATTGACGTGTCTTTACAAGATCAGGTAATTCAGTGCTTATGTATTGTTGTGTAAGGGGTAACAATATTGCGTCCTTCTACGATTTTAATTTGGATATTGGAACTGTTCCAGACAAGTGTTCGTTTTTTGTTATTAGTTGTCTTCCATGTTATTTGTCTTCCTAATATTGTTGCTATATCATGGCAGTTCACGCTATTTGTCTTCCTAATATTGTTGCTATATCATGGCAGTCCACGTTATTTGTCTTCCTAATATCGTTGATATATCATGGCAGTCCACGTTATTTGTCTTCCTAATATCGTTGCTATATCATGGCAGTCCACGTTATTTGTCTTCCTAATATTGTTGCTATATCATGGCAGTCCACGTTATTTGTCTTCCTGATATTGTTGTTATATCATGACAGTCCATGTTATTTGTCTTCCTAATAGTGTTGCTATATCATGGCAGTTCACTTTATTTGTCTTCCTAATATTGTTCCTATATCATGGCAGTCCACGTTATTTGTCTTCCTAATATTATTGTTATATAATGGCAGTCCATGTTATTTGTCTTCCTAATATTGTTGCTATATCATGGTAGTTCACGTTATTTGTCTTCCTAATATTGTTGCTATATCATGGCAGTCCACGTTATTTGTCTTCCTAATATTGTTGCTATATCATGGCAGTCCACGTTATTTGTCTTCCTAATAGTGTTGCTATATCATGGCAGTCCACGTTATTTCGGAATGAAATAATAATTATTTCATCTTATTTTGCTTCCTAAGTTTGGTATCTGATTTCACTTTCTGTAATACACATACATGTATTTGTTCTTACAGGCGCCCCAACGTCAGATGATAATTATACTGTAGTATATATAGGGATGAAGCCTTCATTGGATCAGTTTTAGTGGGTGGCACTGTTTTTGTTACACTGAGGTAATCTGACAGCTTCCTTAGCTTTTTAATATTGAGTATTTTTCAACAAGTTCTGTAAAGAGGGAATATGTTACTCGAACATGTTGATGAATATATCTACAATCAACTTATATCCTCAATTTGTAGTTGTTATCCCTTATTGTTTTCAATCCATTATACATATTGTGAAGATACACATCAAAATTATATTCCATTTATATCCTAGGCATTTGTTGGGGAAGGGTAAACATTGTGAAAACCTTCGAATTTAATTATCTGTCTCAGATTCATGTCTTAGTACTGCAAGTTGATGATTTGGTAAACAAATAAAGCAAGACCGAAAATCTAACAACAAATTACAATTTGAATGTTTCAATATATCAAAGGGGTTATCAAAAGATACCAAAAGAGAAATCGACATATATCAAAGGGGTAATAAAAAGACATTAAAAAGAGAAATCGACATATATCAAAGGAGTAATACAAATATACCAAAAAGAGAAATCGACAGATATTAAAGGGGTTATCAGAATATACCAACAAGAGAAATCGACAGATATCAAAGGGGTAATAAAAAAAATCATCAAAAAGGGAAATCGACAGATATCAAAGGAGTAATACAAATATACCAAAAAGAGAAATCGACAGATATCAAAGGGGTTATCAAAATATGCAAGATAAATCGACAGATATCAAAGAGGTAATAAAAAGACATCCAAAAGAGAAATCGACAGGTATCAAAGGGGTTATCAAAATATACCAAATGAGAAATCCACAGATATCAAATGGGTAATAAAAAGACATCAAAAAGAGAAATCGACAGATATCAAAGGAGTAATACAAATATACCAAAAAGAGAAATCGACAGATATCAAAGGGGTAATAAAAAACATCACAAAGAGAAATCGACAGATATCAAAGGGGTTTTAAAAAGACATCAAAGGGTAATCAGAATAGACAAACAAGGTAGCTTGCAGATAACAATAAGGTAGTCAGGAGATACCAAATAGTTAATCAGAAGCTGTAAACAGAAGGGCAGCCACTGCAATTACCAAAATTTAAAGATACTAAAGTAGTAATCAGACATTGTAAAGCGAATGACAGACAACCCATTTAGCAAAAACAAACGGACAAAGAATAATACAATAAACAGACGCGAAAGAGTAAGCAAAGCAAACCCCACATAAACCGGGGGTGAACTCAGCAAATCATATTTCACATGTTATACTTTAAAACAAAGCAAGAATACGATGACAAAAGCTGGTTGTGATATAAATTATGACTTGCCACAAACACACATATTGTGGCAGAGACAATATAATGAAAAATAGCATTAGAGTTACGCTCATTGTTGAGCACTCTACTGTAGCTGCATGGTTTAAACTAACAATATAAGTGATGTTCCTTTACCTTAATTTATGCCTAAGTGAAATGATGGAAAGTAGTCTCTCATGTTCATTTACAGTAAAATCATTTTGTACTGAAAGATTTATCTACTTAAGTGAAATGATGGACAGTAGTCGCTCATGTCCATTTACAGTCAAATCATTTTGTACCGAAAGATGTATCTACCGAAGTGAAATGATGGAAAGTAGTCTCTCATGTTCATTTGGGAGTCATATCCTTTCGTACTAAAATATGTTCGTTTACTTTAATATGTACCCGAGTGAAATGATAGAACATAGTCTTTCATGTTCATTTACACCTATATCATTTCTAACTAATGCATCTCCTATCATTTTGGCCATTAAAATATTTTCTTAATAAATGCCTTTAAATGACACCGCTTGTTTTAAAATATTCATGTTTCATGAATGCAAAATACCAAAGTTCGCAAATTCATTCCTTAAAATGGAGTTATGATAATAATAATTCGAACACATGCTTTATGCTATCCAAAAATTGTATGTTCCGAAGTAATACGTTGTCCATAAATGGGACTTATCATTTCATTTAGTTTTCAGGAATAATAAGTAATCGTGTAAATGCAAAGAGCGCTAATTATTTTAACTTCTATACTTTATTACAGAGGATTGTTTGGTAAGTAAGGCCAACATTAGCAGTATTTCAGCTATGTTCTGGAGTATATGTCATATAAGTTATAGCAGGTTTGTTACTATGGTAACCCGACAACTATTAAAGCCGGAACTGCTTCCCCTTGTGGGGTGCCGGAATTATGCTCGAATTTTCTTTTTTATCGTTTGTCTATTTGTTTGTTTGTTGTTTTTTTTTTGTGGTTTTTTTCTTTTTTTTTTGCTTCCTTTTTGTTTTGTTTTGTTTTTTTGTGTTTTGCTTA
>MJUT01017704.1:106611-117698 GCA_002080005.1 Gigantidas platifrons | reverse complement strand
TTTTTCTTTGTGCCATTGTGCTGTCTATCTTCTTTGAGTTACTGATTTAGCATCTTCAAACTCTTCTTACAAATACATAGGATATATGTTTACAATTATTCCGTGGCAAATTCAAGTTAAAAATAAACCGTATCGGTAGTGTAATGGCCAATGTGCTTGTCTGGAGTGTGGCAGATTGTTGAATCGAGCCCCGATCGGGTCAAACCAAGGACTATAAACTTGGTATTTGTTGCTTCTCTGCTAAGAACGCAACATTACAGTGAAAGAGCAAAGACTGGTTAGCCCGGAATAAGGATAATGTGTCCGAATGGGGCGACATATTTATCCTCGGACTGTTGTTTCAATGAGGTAACACTATAAAAATTCAACTAACGAAGTTGATCTAGAAGATCATCTCATTGAAAAATAACTTGATCTCACCATGACAGAGTTGAATTGGCGCTAAATAACAATCACTCACTCAAATTCTAATATATACCACCTTTATCGTTGTAGGTGTTCACAACACAGAATCACATTACGTAGACACCATTCCTGTAGTGCAGGAACAGCCTTATACTCAATATGAAATATCACATAATACAGGAACATCTTTATGAAATAAGGCAACATTGATGGACTTCTAAATCATCATTTGTCATGCAGAGTGTATTTAGTCATCTGTTTACCAGGACATCTAATGAAAACGAAATGGATTTGTCGTCGCGTGAACAGTTTTGTTATAAAACATTAATCACAGTCCCTGCAAGAGGGTACATACACAATCCGTGATTTCAAAGATATTAACATTAAATTGTCATATTGTAATACATTTCAATCAATAAATATAGCAAATTTTTGTGCAAAGTGGACCTTTCCGCCTTTACTTTTTCTTTAATATTTAAATGGCCTTCACAACTGTTTTCGTTAGAGAATGTTAATACTACGCGAGTATAATCCATTATGTTTTGCATTAAAAATAAATTATGAATATGGTTGATTTTTTTTATATTTGTGTGCTGATGACACAAAGTTGGTCGACGAATATGGCGGTGAATTACAATTAATGTTAAATATAGTGAAAGGTGGAAATTAAAATTTACTATTAGCAGCAACTACAGTTAAAATAGTTTCGAAGGAAAAGATGACTAAGAACTGATAGTTTTTCATCAATAAATAAAATGATTAAAAACTGATATATAGCTTTTGCAAATTTAGATGTAGGCTTCATTGTTTGCTGGGGATGTTTTTATTATTTTATTTTTGGTGTTTTAACGCCAATTTCAACAATATTTCAGCTATATCATGGCGAGCAGTTTTAGCGGTGGAGGAAGCCAGAGTACCCTGAGAGAACCACCAACCATGGGCAAGCCACTGGTAAAGTTTATCACTTGCGGCTGCGAGTTGAGTGCACTTTTTTTGGTAATTTACAAAGCTGGGTGTGAACCCACGCCGCAATGGTGATAGGCTTGCTTCAGTTGTTAGATCCAATGGACTAACTCTTTGAGCCACCCGGACCCTGCTTTACTATGCTATGGAAACATTGTACATCCTAACAAGAATTGATATGTTTTACCATCTTTGTGAATCTAATCACATCGGGGATGAGTTTCTAATTTAATGCTGTAATTTATTTGATAACGTTTATGTACCTACTATGGTATTATTTAGATTAAATGGTTAATACAAATAAAAAAGGTATTAATGACTGTGGAATGTCGAAATATACATATACAGCAGATGTTTTCTAAATACAAAGTTGTGTATCTAATAATGTGAAAAATACCAAAAGATCAAATTTAGCAAACATTGTCCACCGTAGTGCATTGTTCATCAAAAATAAAAACGTAGAGCTCTAATTTAGTGCGCACGACATTGAGTCGAAACATTGGAAAACCAAATAATGGAACAAAAATAGCAGCAAGAAAACGAAATGCCATAAACGTGAATCCATTTACATACATATAAATGATTAATCAATCTCCTGACATGATAAATACACTTCAGTATAAAATAGCGGGGTTATGGTACTTACGAACACTTATTCCGCGCCTTCTCTTGTGCTTGTTACAATGATATATCATCAATTATGAGTGCCTATTGTCGAGTATATTTAGCTATTAAAGTGTAATAATACTTCATTGTTCGTTGTTGAAAACAAGGAAGACTTTCTAATATATTTGAGACTGAAATAACTTATTTTTCACATTATTTTCACATTTACGGGTAAGTTGATAAATAACATGTTAATATTAACATATGCAATTGTAAAGATGAAATTGAATTTTTAATCCAAAATTAAATATCATTTTAGAACTATATGTGTATATATATACAACGTCTGGAAAACCAGTCAACGATCAATCTTACGGGGTGTTGGTTCGATATGGTATAACGATACTATACAATTATATAAAAATAAAATTTATAGACGTCTAAAATGGATTGTAAAACAACACCAAATACACAAAACAAAGTTATAAACAATTAAACACTTGTACGGGACAAAAGAACCAGAAATTGCACATATGAAAGTACAATAGCAATAACATCAATACACAATAGGGCTACTCATTTAAAGAAATGTTAAATTAGAAATAAAAATAAAAAATGAGAAATTATAGGTAAATGTATCAAAAAGAACTGTCAAAATTATTATTTGTCAAAAATATTTTTGAAAACGGTATGATACCCAAACTCAATCACAATAACGGCATATTGTTGCCATATTATAATAGAGATGAAAGTGAGTCTTAGTTGAAAAATTGAAAATAGTTTAACTTTAAAGCTCTATTATAAAACACAAAAGTAAATTTTATTATATCGATTTAGATTTATATATGTCTTTCAGTTATATGACGTTGCATTGTTGCTGTATTATAATATCCCAGCAGCATTTGTGGACAGAAATTCACTCTATTTTACTTTACCATATCAAGATGGGTCTGGTATAATATGTTATCATTCAATCATGTGTGGGTGTCTTTCAATCGTTTACAGTTCAATTGGTAAATGTGCCTATATTGAGGAATTTTGTGTCTTTTTTTATTCTTTTTTTTGCGGGGGGGGGGGGGGTTGTTGGTGTTTTGGTGTGTTCAATGTGTTTGTTTTTTGTTTGTTTGTTTTTTCTCTTAAGACTTATATTTATTTTTTTCTTTTTGTGACCTACCGAACAATTGGAAAATTTGAATAATGTTATGTTCTTCTAAATGCCAGTTCAATAGCTGGACACAAATGTACTTATTTCAATTGATCCCAGGCTGTCGAGTGGAAATTATCAGCGGTGTGCTACCAATGATTTTAAAATGAAAAATAATGAATAAGATAAATAAATATAAATGAATAAATAAAAAAAACAGTCAACGATCAGTCGTTGGATCGTTACAGTATAACGATACTATACAAGTAAAATAAATTATAGACGTCTAACATGGTTTGTACAATAACACCAATTACACAAAACAAAGTGATAAAGAATTTTCGTCTCACCGAAAAACCTTTTCAATGTCTACTGTCGAACCAATATGACGACTTTACAAGTTAAAAAAACCAACCTTTTTGATTGTCAATATGCGGTACAAAAGATCCAGATGTTACGTGTGTTATTAGAAAATACATATATAATAGAATTGAAATCCCATATATAAATTAATGCAATTAATATAAATACACAATAGGGCTACACATTTAAATAAATTTCAAATTAAAAATAAAAAATAAAAATGAGACAGTATTGGTTAATGTATCACATAGTACAGTCACACATGTATATTAGAAATTAGAAAAAATCGACAATGTCGATTTGTAGATTTAAATTAAGTGAATAAACCCACTGACAAAAATGTGGATTAACTTAATAGGAAAACGTGACAATTAGATCTATTTATTTTCTGGTGATTTCAATTAGGACATAACTGTATTGTATTTGCAAATTTCACGGCATCAATTGGAGATTTGATGGTCACTAATTGAGGTTACTGGCGACGCGATACAAATACAGTTATCTCCATTATAATGCAAGCATGTGCATAGATGTATATTGCCACATTATTGACAAGATGACGTAAGCAGTAATCAGCTAAAATTATACAAATAACTCACGCTATGTCAACCGTGGAATTGATACCGTGAAACTTACACCATTAAATCAACACTTGATGCCGTGCATTTTTCAAATACAATTCAATTATCTCCATTCCAATGTATTCATGTGTATATATGTGCATTGCCACTAAGAAACAAAACTTAACTTTATATTAGAAGTCCATTCTCCGTTAAGTACCGACTACACAGAGAAAACGGTTAGGTTCTTGTCACCATTAAACGATCCCCATAGGGAAGAGGCACGTGCATTTGAATCATATCATGTCAAAGTGATAGAGACGAGGTAGCACATTTCATTTTTCGCTAACCTTGTAGGTGGTGCAATGGTGAACATGGTAACGGTAGATCGTGGGGTTAAGCCTCGGTCGTGTCAAACAAATAGCCATAATATTGTTATTTGTTGCTTCTATGGTGAGCATACAACAATAAGGAGTAAGAGCAAAAAGTATTTGGTTCAGAATACGAAACAAATGTGTTCGATTACAACGACATATATATACCCGCCGAATGTTTAGTCAGCTCAGAAATATAACTCAGCTTGTTGGTTAAGTACAAAGCAGACATCATTATTATTATCATCGAAATGCAACTTCTTCTTCACATGCTATTGTTGAAAAGCTGCTCACTTGGAAATAAGCTACTCCCACTCTGTCATTCACACACGAAAATCTTAAATAAACTGAAAGTTTAGAAATAAAATGTTATTGTTATATAACTATTCACATAATATATATCTCCCTATATGTTATTTATTCATGCAAAACAGCAATAGAAATAACTATTAAGTAAATACATTCTGTCTTTGTATTTGTAGACTTACGACGCAACATGCAGTTTCTTATAACATCAACATTTGTTGTGATTTTACTTGTCGGTGTGGCATCATCATGTCCTAGTGTCTGTAATTGTTGGAACCTTTCAGATGAACTTTTTGTTGACTGCACCAGTGGACGACTGAATAGTATTCCAACAAATTTACCTGATAACACTTTTAGCTTGTAAGTTTGGGATTACAACAAAAATAGTATGTTTTATATGTTATATTTATTAGTTAGACTGTATATTTCTTCAATAAGGGTAAGATGAAATAATTGTTTTTACCACAAGTACGGTCTGATGGGTTGGGTGGTGCGGTGTGACCAAATTTCTGATGATCATGTTTGTGAGGTCGTCATTTTTTTTTACGATTGAAGAAACAAGAATGTAACACGCTAGAAATACAAATAACCTCTGGACAAATTAAAGGTAGTCGCGTCGTTTATCTGAACTCATTTAAAGCATTTGAAATGGCCTCTTTCTCTAAAATGCATCAATTAACAAGAAATAATGGATATCACTTTCAAACAGGCAAACACTCAGGTATAGCCACACATTAAAGACTCCATTTACATCTAACATTTTATTTGGGCTTTACTGAAAATCAATTTCTATTCTCTTAGTATAAACCTATTTTATTTGTAAAATAAAACAAATTAGGTTCGGACACTACACTATTGTCTGCCAGGAATATCTACATTTTATTTTACTTCTTAAGTATAATGAATTGGGATCGGGCACTACACTATTGTCTATCAGAAATATTTACATTTTAATTTTATTTCTTAAGTATAATGAATTGGGATCGGGCACTACACTAATATCTGTCAGGGATGTTTATATGTTATTGAAATTAAGGAATATATACATTTATAAATTAAATATGACAACAATGTTTATTCCATGTCAATATTTGATTGATATTAAGATGAATTGCGAGAAAATCCATTGCACAGGATAACCAAATATCTAATATAATTGGTCTCTTCCACATACTGATATTATGCCTATTATAATAAATTATATTCTACCAGTTGTCTGTAGGAGGTATCATGTCTTATTGTGTTTTGTATATGTTTACGTTTAGTGATGTCCAACATGTTGTCCTATCACATGTCTTTACGCTTTGAGATTCATGCTGTGATGTCCTCTACGTCATTCGGTGTGTTCGGTTCATCTTTACGTCTTGTTGTGTGTAGGAGAACTCATGTGTTATTTATGGTATGTGTGTTTGCATGTATACAGTGGTGTCCAACACATTGACTATATGAACAGCATGGCAGGTGCCTTATAAGAGGGAAGCACTACCTTACCTTCGGAGGACCCTGAGTTCACCTTTATCCTGGTGAGGTCAGTGTTGCTCATCATTTTAGTAATATGTGTTGTGGTTTTTGCTTTGTTTTTCTTCGTCCTGTGTTTTGTGTATCCAATGTTGTCAGTTTCTCTGGATTGGCAATTATTGGTGTGGTTAGCAATTCAGTTTTCTTTAACATTTATCTAAAACACTGAAAGGACAGTTGAAACCAGCAAATTCATAGCAAATTGCACTGGATACATTCTTCAGTTGGTAGGACTCTTTGTTCCTAGGTTCCAAATCACAACGACTGGGTGGTCTTGACAAGATGTTGTACCAATCATGTTAGATTTATTAATAGTTATTTGCTAAGCAAGGAGGGATGATCAGAATGCATTCCATCTTATTACAATTTGTCACTGAAACATATTATAATATACTGCGTAGACGTTAAGTACCAATCAATCAATCAACCAATCAATCGATCAATCAATCAATCAATCACTGAGGAATTTAATATATAAAATGTGCTCAGGCCATGATATGAATGAAATATTGATTAATTGGCCGTTAATCAAAAATCAACCATTCTTTTACCTTCAAATAGTTTTAGTCTTTTGTAATTGTCATGTGCAACCTCTGACAAAATCTCCCAAATTGTTGAAGGCGGTCAGTATTTGGTAGAAGTAGAACAAGTTCTGACAAAAATATTCAAATTGTTGAAGGAGGTCCATATTTGGTAGAAGTCGAACAAGCTCTGACAAAATCTTCAAATTGTTGAAGGTGGTCAGCATTTGCTAGAAGTAGAACAAGCTCTGATAAAAATCTTCAAATTGTTGAAGGCAGTCAGCATTTGACTGAAGTAGTACAATCTCTGACACAAACCGTGAAATTGTTGAACGCGATCAGCATTTGATAGAAGTAGAACCAGGTCTGACAAAATTGACACAATCTTGAAGGTGGTCAGTATATGGTAGAAGTGATACTAATGCCAACGTGTTTCACACAATATAATCAAATGGGATTATTTAGTTGTAATTAATAATTGTCGCTTTTTAGCTATTGGATTAATATGCAATGCAACTGAACACACATGACAGCTCTATCAATATTCAAATTAAGGTAAAAACTTTGTTTGAATTACTATTTTTTTTTAGACCTCTGGGAAAATTAGAACAGAAAGTGAAGTGTCCACATTTACATACATAGTATGTATTAGCTTATCAATATGATAAATTATATATTTCAACGAATCAATTGCCGGTAGAAATACAGGAATTGTGAATGAAAACTACAATCCATATGGCATACGAGTAGCCGCTTCAAGGCCGCTGGCAGCCATTAGTTTCCTCTATGTGCCACATCTGAACATGCGACTGGTAGATATGTCGATCGAGCTCTGTGAATCCTCACCAACCAGGAACTGCTTTCTCTTCGCGAGCACCTGGTTTTTGGTTCATGTTGCTCATCTTTTTAGATTTCTGTCTTGTGTTGTGGTCTTGTGTTTGTCTTCGTCATGTGTCATGTGTACACGATAGTGCCAGTGTCTCTAAGCTGTACATCCCAGATTGTCCCTTCGGTATTCTATAAAGTTAATTTACTATTAGCATTGCTTATGACATACTAGAAGCCAGTAGTTTAGTTAAGTATAAACAAGATATATTTGTTGACTATTTATAGAGAGTTGAATGTCAATAACATACAAGTGATAGAGGACAACCTATCATTTAATATTATTTGTTACAAATGTATAACTCAATCCTAGCAATATATACCACTAATAATACATTGAGATAAAGTGAAACATAGATTGATAAACAAAAATTAGAGAATCCCGAAGGGTCAATGAAAAAAAGAAAATCCAGAGACAGAGGCAATAATGTCCAGAAGACAGTACTAAGACAAAACAAACTAAACACAAAGAAATTGAAAACAAAACATGTTGATTAAAGATATGGTTTCAATTTTACTGGTGTTAGATTTCTATTTATATGTAGCACCAGTCCAGCATCACCTGTATATGGAATATAAGTCTCTCAATTGAAACAATATTCCTGTGTTATACTATATCTTGCTACATACATAGTATACTTTATATATTACGTTGAAATTCAATTACACACAGTATCAAAGCTTCACAGTTTGATTGTGTTTGGTCATTTACGTATATCTTGCAGATATTTAAATGTATTACAATAAAATCACACCAATCAGATCAGACACCTTCAACAAATTTTCGAAACTTTATTACTTGTAATATGACTGTATTCCCTCTTTGACAGCAGTCAAAATGTTAACCATACCTATCAACAATTAGTGTTTTGAAGAAGTATATGCAACTGTAATATTCTTAACAGTATATGGGTTCTTGTGAAGTTTTGCTATTCAATATAAACTAGAACAGTCATCATGTTCCTTGTTAAACAGAATATTCAATGATGAGATGAATGACTTGTGAGCAGCCAAATAGTCCTCTTTGTCATAAATATTATATCGTAAGTAGGATAACCAGAGCATTGTGTAATGGAAAGTTGTTTCATTTGGGCCCAAATTACCAACTGTTTAAGATGCCGGTTTTACTATGATAGTCGTGATATCCAAATTTAAGTTCCATCCATTTCTCTACATATGTGTTTGAGGTCACTTCGTCCATTTGTCTTCTATTTTGTGTTGGATATAGCAGCTGCTCAGAGGGTGTGGTATGTTATCAATCAAATCATGAATGGTTGAAGACTAAGAAAAGGTTTAACACTTTATTGAATATGATACGTTGAAATACAACCACATAGTGTATACAGTATCAAGTATTCATGTATATTTTATTCATTTTACAGTTATTTGCATTCCAATATAAATCGCATCAATCAAATCAGACGCGTCCAACAACATTACGAATCTTTATATGTTGTCAACATTCCTATTTTTTGTTGTTGTTGACATTCTGTGACTTAGAATACATGTATATGTATAATTTATGTTGCTTAAGAACAATTTACGCACACTTTTCAAATTCCAAGACAACATAAAACAACTTTCATAATTATAATCAAACATACAAATAATATGCAACAGGTAATGCTTGAGGGTATGCATTACATTTTTTGTTCTAGGTTATAGACGGATAAAAACATATTAAATTTAACAGAATATTTCCAGTTTCGTCCTTGTCATTTTTCTTTTTACCATGTATGTAATATTTGCTTTGAATTACGATTCGGTATCTTTTGATATTTCTTAAAAAAATACTTTCTGAAAAATATGGCCCCCATTATGGAAAGGTCTTGACCCGTCTCTGAGATACATGTACATTGTCATACAGTGTGGTATGTCGACAATTGTTGAATATGGTACAACGATCTCTGTTGTAGATTGTGTAAATATTTCTGTTTTAGTGAATCAATGTGTCAGGCCTTCATGTACTCTAGGGGGTTCTAAATATATAAAAACGGGCAATCACCATATAACGTACCATTTTTGTTCTATGAGACTTAGTTTTGTTGTCTCACAATATTTATTAGGTACTTTAGGGGACTCACCTTATTTTCTATTACGAATGTTGTTGTCTTATGATATGAACTAGGTATTTATGGAAGTGGGTCCCCTAAGGCATTATATGAATCATTTACCTAAGGGGACTCGCATCATTCTCTATGGTTGATATTGTTGTCTTAAGATATGAACCATGCATATATGGTAGTGGGTCCCCTAAGGTAATTAAAGGCATTATATGAATCATTTACCTTAGGAGACTCGCATCATTCTCTATGGTAAATGTTGTTGTCTTGTGACATGAATCGTGGATCCAGGTAGTGAGCTCCCTAAGGTACACTAAGGCATTATAAGGATCGCTTACTTTTGGGGACTCGTATTATTGTGTTATGGTTAATGATAGTGGGTCTCCTAAAATGGTAGATATATATTATGAAAATGATTTAACTTTTATTGAATTGTGTTTCTCTCGGAAAATGACACTTTATGGGGCGAGCCCCTTAAAATAAACTTTGTAAATGACGGCTAAGGTAAATGGAGATTATAATAACTTAGTGTCACGGATATGAATTCCACATCTCGCTGTTCTGTATTCAACGATTACTAAGTCATAAGTAATACATTTTATCTAAAAATGCTTTAAAAGGAGGAAAATGTGAAGGTAATGGTTCATGTACAAATAACCAGAGCTACTAATATTTATTATTTATATTTCTGATACAATATTTTTTGAGAGACGTCTATTTATGAATTCACAAGCGAATATTGTCTAAATGTAAATAAACAGCTAGAGTACGAAAGTTCGGCATGTATTTTTTAATATTTTTTATGTGAAATTACATTTTTATGTTTTGTTTTTAATTCATATGTTTTTAATGTATTATTAAATTTTATCGGTAATTTGTGTAGTTTTCCATTGAAGTGTGTCGATTGATAAAGCTTATCTCAACGTACTGGACGTGGTATCAAAATTATTAGTTCAGTCCACAATTAGGCATGCGTCAACTACCGCGCATGAATATACTTATTAAAAAAAAACAAGATTGGTTGCGTCATCAAAATCAATAATACGGGAAAAGGTCAACGTCATTTTCGTTACTATCTTAAACAAAACATTTAACGTTTGGTCATATTATTTGAATAATCAACATCCCTCAGACAAAGCCAAGAAATAACTACTTTGTAAAGATTGAACATCCTTAGCCTTATACGATACATATTGTTTTGTTTGTTATATAAAACACTGCAATATCTAATGATGATTTAAATTTGAAATCAATCCAATTACAGAAAAGAGCTAAAATTTAATACAACATAGCACTGATCGGTAAGAGGGAGACTGAACTAAAACTTCTGTATTCTGGATATACAAATATATACATTAGTTGTACATAATTTCATAACA
>MJUT01017704.1:12677-106597 GCA_002080005.1 Gigantidas platifrons | reverse complement strand
AATCATATCGTCGATACATCTAAATTCGTCTATATATATATTTATACATGCATATCTGCTATTCTTAGTAAAAAGACAGACTTTGTGTCGGTGTCTGTAATTAACTTTCTAAAATTAATAACATAAAATCTAAATGCCTTCCGAGTGGCATTATTATGGATGTTTATTGATTTGACCTACAATCAGAATATTTCAATGAAACGTATTCGATACGGTTTTAACACAAGTTTGTATTACAAAAATTACTTACCGGTAGCATATTCGAACATTATAATTTCCAAAACTCACTTCAATCCAACAAAACCATCATAATGTATTACACACGTCAAATAGTTAAAAAACACATCTTGCCGCCTCGTTAACTAGTTTTTGAATGGACCTCGCGCGCCAGAACCGAATCACATTTAAAAATACAAGATCCATCCGCAGAAAAATAATCCCATCAAACTATGGTTTTAAAGAATTCATTTGATTATTTTTTTGAAAGTTAATTATAAATTACCGATAAACAGAATATTAGGCATTTTGTTTTTAGGACTGACTTTATCACGGGGTATATCAGGCTCGCCGTTCCGGCTCACCTGATATACCCCGTGATAAAGTCAGTCCCAAAAACAAGATGCCTAATATTCTGTATATATGTAGAATCGATGCCTGTGATGTCACTTTGGTCACTTTCATCATCAGAATATTGAGAAGCTATGTTATCTTCGTAGACGCGACAGACTGATCAAAACCGAATGACCTCACAGACTTTGCTTACCAAGAGGAGATAATCATGCTAAGCTTCGAGAGTAAACCTTAAATTTACCTGTGTTGACAGATAAACGGTGACATACATTGCACACAAAATTAGTTATCGGCATTATTTATGTATCTTTAGCGAGTAAAGCAATACAATCAAATACTCAAAACCTTTGCATTTCACCCTTAATGTTAGAAAATATTTTCCCTTTATCGGGAAATATTTCGGCTGGTGCAAATGTGTTGTTACAGGGGGTAGACCTAGTTTTTCATAGTGTTTCACTCCATCACATTAAATTAAAATCAGACTTTGTTTCGGACAGTTTGTAGCTGGGGTAAGACCTACATTTCCTGTTCAGGATATTTCTTTGTTATTTGGTATCAATTTGGTCGGTGGCAAGGTTATAATGGACCCAAAAGTATCATTGGAATCTAGTTATGAAGAGAAATAATTAGAAAATACAGGGTTTTTTCTGTATGTGCTGTAACATTAGCCATGAAAAAGCCTCTGGAAGAAGATGGTACCGTAGTAACAAGTGATGTTGAATTAAAAAGCAATTGTTTTTGCTCATGTCAACGATCACTTTTTAACATAGCGATGGAGATATGTCTCGTTATTTTATAGAAAAGGAACAACAATCCTGTCTAGATAAAGATGAGGACTGAACATCCCATCTTGTTACAATCCAGTACCATACGTCAAGGAGTGATGATCCTGTTCTAAAGCAAGCAATAGGACATGTCAGTAATGCCCTTCTTACTAGGGAACGACTTATTATAGTGCACAGAAGAAAGAGCTCGAACTATCTTGCTCTAAGTCATTCTCAGTAGAGGAAGCAGAGAAAGTTAATGTTTGCAAGTAGTTGTGCGCCTGGCCCATGATTCGTTAATGACTCAAACGGGATATTGGCATATTTCTCTTGGCCGAATATAAGACGAGACGTAGCCGAGGACTGTTGATCTTGTAACATCTGCCGAATTATGGGATAACATGATCAAAGCAGTCGTGTAGCTCCACTCCGACCCGTACCCGCCTTTGAAGAGTCTTTCAGTAGGGTCATTGTTGACTGTGTGGGACCCCTTCCTAAGACTAAATAAGGAAATATATGCTTACTACCTATAATGTGTGCCTCCACCTGAAGCCATTCCACTTAGGAATTTTAAAGCTAAAACTATTATTAAGGCTCTAATTATTTTGTTTTTGCTTTTGTTGGTCTTTATGAAACATTCCAGGAATACAATTTTATGTCTCATTTATTTCAGGAAGTTATGCATCAATTAAATTAAATATAAAAGAGCTTAGATCTAATGCATGTCACCCTGAGTCTCAATGATGTCTGGAAAAATTTCACCAGACCTTAAAAAATACGATGAACACATTTGTTTGGACAGTCACAAAGATTGGGATGATGGGGTCCACATGATATTGTCTGCTGTAAGGAAAGCCTTTCAAGAATCTCAAGGTTTTAGACGTTCTCAACGCGTTTGTGGACACTCTGTGGGAGGCCCCTTAAAGATTTTGAAAGAAAAATGGCATTGTGAAAATACTGTTATTAGTATTTTAGATTATGTGGAATGTTTTAAGCATAAGCCTACAAGAGCATGTGAAATAGAACAAGATAATTTGAAACAAAGCCAAGATAAAATGAACCAGTGGTATGATAAGGATGCCATGATTAGAGAATTTAAACCAGGCGAAAACGTTATTATTGTTATTACTCATTCCTTGTCATCCATTACAAGCTAAATATATTTGGCAATATGTAGTTGAATCCAGACCGAATGATTCAAATTATAATGTGAATACACCTACGAGAAGAAAGAAAAGACAAATATGTCAAGCGACAACACAAGGCTTCTCGAAAGTATAAGTTAAAATTTGATGCTAGTCATGTGGGTGTTAGTGCAGTTTTGCTCCAAGAAGGTAAAGATGACATAGATCTGCCGAATTGTTATTTTTTTTAAAGTTTGACAAAGATCAGAAATACTAATCCACAATTGAAAAACAAAGTTGCTTTATTGTTATCTTTGAAGCATGTTGACGTACATTTCATACATTCGTTGTGTTTACTGATCACAATACCGTCACATTTATTAGCAAAATGCAGAATAAAAATCTCAGATTAAAGTGACGGTAATTAATGTTGCAAGAATAGAATCTGAATATAAAACATATTAAATATAAAGATAATTTTATAGCTAATGTTTTGTCTAGAGTTGGATAATAATGTGATGAATTGATATCGATATTTAACAAGAGAATAGATGTAATGTAAAGAAAATAAATATAACATATTACTTTGTTCATTATAATATTTTTTGTTGTTGAGAACATTGCATCATCAGTGCAAATAAGTTATCCAAAATACGTCAAGTTGTTTACAAGTTTTTAATTTTGACCTTGAATTTTCAAATGTTCTAGATATTTCTAGATATTGTTTATGCTTAAACAATATCTTAAGCATATCAAAATGTTATACATGCTATGTATATACAAGGTTACATTTTTTGGAAAGTTCTAGAGAATTTCATGAAATGGTATATAAGACCCAGCAACTTCGAGAGCTGTCAGTCTAAAATGTAGGATTTATGTAATTGCTGGAATATATTGCATTGTATTTAGATATCTTTACTTAGTAAAACGAAAAGAAGCTAGACCGATCCTTTAATTTCACATTCCGCTATACAGATGATGTCCTTTCACTGAATAATTATGTTGTCGCGCCATCACATTGAGCCAGAAATAAAGGATACCACAGATACATATAGGTCTGCTTCATATCTTGAATACACCTCGAAATCGACAGTGAGGGGCGGTTAATAACGACACTTTACGACAAAAGAGATGATTTCAATTTTCCCATTGTGAACTTTCTATTTATATGTAGCAACATTCCAGCAGCACCTGCATATGAAGTATATATCTCTCAGATGATAGGATATTCCGGAGATTGTGGCTCCTATCAGGATTTGCTTGATTTAGGATTCTGCTAACAAGGAAGCCACTGAAACAATGGTTCCTTTTGGTAATGTTGAAGTCAACATTTCGAAAATCTTACGGTCGCCACCATGACTTGGATTACCGTTATGGAATATCTGTGTCACAATGACCACTAATATGTTGCACTTGTCGTAAACACTTCCTGATACTTTCCGCATTCACGACTTACTAGCGTGTTTTGAACCAGATTAATACGACGGGTGCAACCAGTGGAGCTGTATCTGCATACTGTTCTGGGGCACTTGATTTCACGCCAGTCTTTAGTGGGATTCGTGTTACTCGAACTTTAGTTTTATATGTATGTTTTGTAGGTCGTTGTTTTTGCTTTGGTATATTTTTCCTTTCGTCATTGAGTTGTCAGTTCTTCGATATACGGATTATGATTCCCCCTTTGGTATCTTCCATCTCTTCTTAGTAAAGTCACGTGACTTGAACATTGAACTATTAACAATTTCATCGCCAATATTTGAAAACTTTCAGGATTAGAACTAAAATATATTGTAATTCAACAAGAATTAATTTTCATAGAAAAGGATCGCACTAATATACCGGAAAGGAAAAAAGATTTATCCTAAAGGAATTTAAATTTGAACTTTGACAAAGTGGCCAATAATAATTTATGAATTTGATTTTTGTAATTGTAAAATATAATTAAGTAAATTATGTTGTTATATCAAAGAATAGAAACTTAATTGATTGTTGGCTGAATTTTTCTGTTACTAGAATATGTTATACAAAACTTTTCGTAGCATTAGTTATTCATGTGTTCAATCAAATCCTGAAAGGTTGATGACTTACTAAAAATGCATTATACTTTATTCAATATGTTACGTTGAAATACAACTACATAAATTATCAAAGTTTGTACATTTTATAGAAACAACTCGAAATGACGCAATATTATGTTGTTTGCATTGCTTAAGACTGTAATAGGTAAAGATTGGGAGAATTCATTCATTGAACCTGATTTGAAACACCTTATTTCTAAATAGCTACATTAATTCAAATGGGCGGTCCTTAACAATAATGTAAATACATTTTGTTGAAACAACTCAACTTTACACAATATTCCAATACATTTATTACTATCAATTTGTAACGTTTTTTATCATTTTGAAGATAACCGCGCTCTTAATGATATTTTGACACGTCTTTATACATTCCCACGGTGAATGGCCAGTAGAGGACAGAAAAGTCACTTGCTTGGACAGAGTAAATTTTTGAAATAGAACGATAATTAAAATTATCTAGAAGATCCAGTATTTCAGTATTCGCATTTGATTGAAACTACTACGTGAATAGACCTTGGCCCAATATGATTGTGACAGCAGTCAAAATGTTAGCCATATTTACAAACAATTACTTTCTTCAAAAAGAATAAGCACCTGTAGTATAATTTCCTCTATATGGATTCTTGTGAAGTTTTGGAATTCAATATCAAGGAGAAAAAGTTATCATGTTCCTTGTTAAACAAAATATTTAATGATGAGATGAATGACTTGTGATCAGCCAAATGTTGCTCATTGTCATAGCTAGTTGGAGTATGATAACCAGAGAATTGTGCAAAGGAAAGTGTTTTCATTAGAGCCCAAATCAACTACTGTTTACGATGCCGGTTTTACTATGATAGCTGTGATACCCAAATTTAAGTTAACAGAATGACCAAGTTATATGATGTTTGATGACAATTATTTTAGACAAATGTGTGTGTTTGGGAACCCAATCCTAACACAATCAAAAATTAAATTAGAGTTCATCTACACATGTATTAGAGTCAGCTCTTTGCACATGTGTTTACGATTTTACCATTATATTAAGCAGCTGTACTTTCAAACAGGTTAATGTTCTCAGAAAACTAGAGTGTACTCTTTGCGAGCATACGCAATCAAATATAGATCTTACTTTCATAAGGACAACATTATAATATGCTTGCGAGGTTTCAGATGGGTGCTTTGAACGAGAAATAACAAAACTGGAAAAAAGTTCAAATAGAATCAGCCAGAATATTTCGGGACTAACACAAAAGTAGAAATTATCTTTCCTATGAAACAGTGTGGGAATACGTGTTTTCTAAATGTAAATATCGCATGCTCACAATATTATACAAAATGCATAATAAACTATGTCCTCAATATCTGGGTAATTATCTAGCTCATATCGAATATTATAATCTCCAAAAGGATGAAAATATTAAATCGTTGTCACTCAAATTTATTTTGATAGATTATTCGAAATTTAGAAAATTGTAACTACATATTATGTGGATTTGAGCCAGCATTTTCTGCGGTCCAACGATTAAAATGAAACTCGTAACTAAAATTAAATAAACATGTTGGATATATCCTTTAGCATACTTAAGCTTTTATATAATGTGAAGTACGACACATTTTTTATTGTAAACCTAGTACATGTATATAGAAAATAGTATGACTCTGTAATCCGATTGCGGCTCCCAAATGACAAAATTATCAAATCAGGTCCATCGTCAGAATACATATTCAAACAATGTACACTACATGTCTGCTCTGGTCCCTTAATGTGGACAGTTTTTTATTTCATTCTCGTATTTTTTCTCTTAAAAAGAAGGGGAATAGTCACATGCACACATGTCTGGGATGCATGTACGCATGTTTCACATTTATCCGCAGCTAGCTTATGCAAATTGACTTCCAACGCATGGAGATGGTTTCATCGTCAATTAATGTTTGGAAAAATGTATGTTTCTCGAGTGAATCGTCCTTAGTAAAATGTGTGTGTGCTTGTGTATTACCATGGATACCAAACTTGAAAACTGACTGATGGCACATAATTCTTAGTTGAAGTAAGTATCAGTATTAACCCCTCCCAACGCACGTCTCGATGTCGAAATTGGGTTGCATCGCCCATAGCTGCAAGAATATCTTGCTGTCTTACACATTGCCCGTTTGTTTTTTATGCTAATTAGACCACACAATGCATATGTATAATCGTGCAAAAAATTGTCATATATATATATATATAGATATAACATAATGGCAAAAACCAGAACCTATTTACGCAGAAATTCTGAATATCTCTTCCTTGGCTCTGATGTTTATAGGCGACATTTATATATATATATCGCTTTAATTTATTATCAAGTCGTCTACAACTGCTGTATTTCGTTTTGTTTCGTTCCGTGACATGATAGTTATTTATTTTTGCTCATGACCTGGCCAGAATATTCCCCATTTTTGTGCTGGGTTATAGACGGGTAAAACATATTAAATTTAACAGGACATTTCCAGTTTTCTCCTTGTATTTTTTCTTTTTATCATGTCTTGTAATTTTTTTCTTTTAATTACGTCTTTGAAATAAAACGGCCTACATTATGGATATGTCTTGATCCGCCTCTGAGAAACATGTACATTGTCGTACAGTGTGGGTTGTCGTCAATTGTTGAATACGGTACAACGATATCTGTTTTAGAATTTTGTAAAATGTTGTTTTAGTGAATCAGTTTGTTCCATCTAATTCCAATTATCCACTGAAACATATTATAATCAACTGCGTAAATGTTAAACACCAAGCAATCAATCAATCAATTAATCAGTCAGTAAATGTAGATGAGGAATTTAATATATAAAATGTGTTCACGCCAAGATAAGAATTAAATAATGCTTAATTTGGCGTTAAGCAAAAGTCAAACATTCTTCTGAATTTATCAATTTTAGTATTTTGCAATTGTCATGCGCACACTCTGACAAAATCTTCAAATTGTTGAAGGCGGTCAGTATTTTGTAGAAATGATACTAATGCCAAAGTGTATCACACAAGAGGAACAAATGGGATTATTTAGTTGCAATTAATTTTGTTCGCGTTGTAGCCATTGAATTAATATCCAAAATCATCTGAACAAACATGACAGTTCTGCCAATATTAAAATTAAGGCAAACTCTTTGTTTGAAATACTTATATCTTTCTGAAACCTGTGAAAACAAAATAGAGCAGAAAGTGAAGTGTTTCATATATACGTATATGCTATAGCACAAATCATATAAACTTACCATAAAAATACCATACCATATCAAGGCAAGAAGGTACTCAAATGACAAATAATTAAACAATAATTCCTCCATGTTTTGCAGTTTATAGTCCACAACAAAATGCTTCGAGTATCAAATGCATATCCACGATCTAATAGTGTATATTGACTTATCAAAATGATAAATTTATATTTCAATGAATCAAATATCGGTAGAAATAGAGGAAATGTGCATGACAACTGCAATCCGATGCATACAAATATCAGCCAAAATGCTGCTGGCAGCCATTATTTACCTCTATATGCCACATCAGAACATGCGAAGGGTGGATTTGTGGATCGAGCTCTGTGAATCTTTACCAACCAGGAACTAATTTCTTTTCGCGAGCACCTGGGTTTTGGTGAGATTCATGTTGCTCACCTTTGTACTTTTCTGTGTTGTGTTGTGCTTTTGTGTTTGCTTGTCTTCGTCCTGTGTCATGTGTACACAATAGAGCCATTGTCTCTAAGCTGTATATTCCAGGTTACCCCTTCGGTATTCTATTAAGTTAATTTACTATTAGCAATGTTGATGACATACTAGCAGCCAATAGTTTAATTAAGTATAAACTAAATACAGTTGTTGACTATATATAGAGAGAGTTAAATGACAATAATATACAAGTCATAGAGAGCAACCTATCATTTAATATTAACTGTTACAAATGTATAATTCAATCATTACACTATATACCACTAGTAATGCATTGAGATGCACAGTTAAACATAGATTGATAAATACAAATTAGAGAACCCCGAAGGGTCAATCAAAAATATAAAATCCGGAGATAGAGGCAATAATATCCAGAAGACACAGAACTAAGACAAAAAAAAACTACACACAAAGAAATTGACAGTGAGGTTCCTTTGAGAACGAAGCATGTTGATTAAAGATAGTGTTTCAATTTTACTTGTGTTAGATTTTTATTTATATGTAGCACCAGTCTGGAATTACCTGTATATGGAATATAAGTCTCTCAATTGAAGCAATATTCCTGTGTTACACTATACCTTGCTACATACATATTATACTTTAAATATTACGTTGAAATACAATTATTCACAGTGTCACAGCTTCAAGGTTTGATAGTATTTGCTCATTTATTTATATCTTGCAGCTATTTATAATGTATTACAATAAAATCACATCAATGAAATCAGACACCTTCAAGAAATTGCCGAAACTTTATTATTTGTAATATGATTGTATTCCCTCTTTGACAGCAGTCAAAATGTTAGCCAAAAATTTATCAACAATTAGTTTTTTTGAAAAAGTAGAAGCACCTGTAGTATTCTTTTCTGTATATGGATTCTTGTGAAGTTTTGATAATCAATATAGACTAGAACAGGCGACATGTTCCTTGCCAAACAGAATATTCAATGATGAGATGAATGACTTGTGATCAGACACATATTCCTCTTTGTCATAACTAGTATTTCAGTAAGTTGGATTACCAGAGCATTGTGCAATGGGAAGTTGTTCCATTTGAGCCCAAATCACCAACAGTTTAAGATGCCGGTTTTACTAGTATAGCTGTGATAACCAAATTTAAATTTTCTCCACATCTGTACATATTTGTTCGAGGTCACTTCGCCCATGTGTCTATTATTTAGTATTATATATATCAACTCTTCTGAGGGTGTGGTATGTTATCAATCAAATCATGAATTGTTGAACACTTAAACGGTTTGGTACTTTATTCAATATATAACGTTGAAATACAACCAAATAGCGTATCACAGTTTCAAGTATTGATATGTATTTTTTATTTTACAGTTATATGCATTCCAATATAAAATCACATCAATCAAATCACACACGTTCAACAACATTACGAAACTTTATTGTTTGTCAATATTCTTATTTTTTGTTGTTGTTGACATTCTATGACTTAGTACACATGTATATGTATAATTTATGTTGCTTAAGAACAATTTACGCAAACTATTCAAATTCCACGACAATATAAATTGACTTTTATATTTCTAATCAAACATACAAGTACTATGTAATAGGTAAAGCTTGAGGTTATGCATTAATTGAACCCGCTTTGAAACACCGTATTTTTTAAATAGCTACCTTAATTAGAATGGATTGTGTATTTTTTTCTGAACAGGAATACGAATACATTTTATTGAAACAACTTGAAATTACGCAATATTTTGCAATGTTTATTGCTAAAGACTGTAATAGGTAAAGATTGGGAGCATTCATTCATTGAACCTGATTTGAAACACCATATTACAAAATAGCTACATTAATTCAAATAGGATGTTCTTCTTAGCAATACTATAAATATATTTTATTGGAACAACTCAAAATTAAACAATATGTTAATATATGTATTGCTTATGACAGGACAGAAAGTTGCATACTTAATAAAGTATAAACATGAAACATTTTTGGACTATTTATAGGTGGTTACATAAAAACAACATATCAGTGATAGAGGCCAACACTTTCAACAATCTACCAAAGTTACAATATCTGTGAGTATCATTAAATATTATTTATAGAAAAAGTATGTTCCTTATATGACAATATACGTCTTAGGAAATGTTTTTTTTCTTATATAAAACAAGTTGCGGACAAATGTGCCCTCCGATTTCTACATATATGTCATTGATACGGAACTCCAACTTAGTGGTAACTCAATTTTCGGTGTAGCGCATTTTGAATTTGCTCTTGCTTGACAAAATAAAATTAGTTATTTCATGACCGATTACTATCAATTTGTAACGTGTCTTACCATTGTGAAGATAACCGCGTTCTTAATGATATTTTGAAACGTCTTTATACATTCCCACGACGAATGGTCAGTAAAGTGTAGAAAAGTCACATGTTTGGACAGACTAAATTTCTGAAATAGAACGATAATTAAAATTATCCAGAAGATTCAGTATTTCAGTATCCACATTTGACTGAAACTGCTATGTGAATAGACTTTGTCCCAATATGATTGTATTTCGTCTTTGAAAACAGTCAAAATGTTAGCAATATGTCTAAGCAATTACTTTGCTGAAAAAGAATAAGCACATATAGTATTATTTCCTCTAACTGGATTAGTGTGAAGTTTTGGTATTCAATACAAACGAGAAAAGTCATCATGTTCCTTTTTAAACATAATATTCAATGATGAGATCAATAACTTGTGATCAGCCAAAAGTTTCTCCTTGTCTAGCAAGTATTTCAGTAAGTATGCTAATCAGAGCATTGTACAATACACCGTTGCTTCATTAGTGCCCACTGTTTACGATGCCGTTTTTACTATGATAGCCGTGATACTCAAATAAAAGTTAACGTATGATCAATTTATATGATGTTGGATGATACTTATTTGATGCAAATGTTTCTGTGTTTGTGTCTGTCTAACACAATCAAAAATTAAATTATAGTTCATATACATATGCATTTCAAGTAACCCCTTTGCACCTGTGTCTACGATTTTACCATTAGATATAGCGGCTGTACTTTCAAACAGG
This sequence comes from Gigantidas platifrons, assembly GCA_002080005.1. Lineage (NCBI taxonomy): Eukaryota > Metazoa > Mollusca > Bivalvia > Mytilida > Modiolidae > Gigantidas > Gigantidas platifrons. The sequence goes on along the minus strand of MJUT01017704.1, from coordinate 95,327 downwards.
TTAATGTTCTCAGAAAAGTAAAGTGTACTATTTGCAAACAAGCTATCACATACATATCTTACTATCACAAGAACAACATTATAATATGCTTCCGAGGATTAGGATGAGTGCTTTGAAAGAGAAATAGCAAAACTGGAAAAAGTTCAAATATAATCAGCCAGAATATTGCGGGACTAACACAATTTGCAAGTAGAAATTCTTTTTCCTATGAAATAAGGTGGGAATATTTATCTTCTAGACGTAAATATTGCAAGCTGACAACATTTTACAAAATGCATAATAAACTACGTCCTCAATATTTGCGTAATTGTCTACCTCCTACACTATGTCATATCAATGATCATAATCTCCGAAACGATGAAAACTATACAATACCATAAAGTAGATTTAGAAGGTCTATGACATCCTTTATACCATCTACTGTTTGAACAATTTAGATTTACATATTAGAAATAGCCTAAATATATCATGCTTTAAATCTAGGATTAAAGAAAATACTATTAAATCTCCGGAATATTATGGTGAAGGGTCCAAAAGACTAAGCATACTTCATGATAGACTACGACATCAATGCAGCTCATTGAATTCTAATTTATTTCGTATAAACATTACAAATGAGTCAAAATGGTTTTGTGGTTCCCCTTTTGAAGAATCATTTCATTATATAATGGAATGTCCATTATACCAATTTGAAAATTTTAATGGTGAAATGCAAAGGTCATAACATTTTTTCCGATTCAATGATTTTTAGATAGTGATTTTAGTACCTTTATAGAAAATGTAATAAATGTAATAACTTACCTGTCTAAAATTGCAGGAAATATCAATCATGGTTATTCTCCTTTAAAAATCTCCTGTCGTGACGTCGTTCGTTTCATTTCTTCTTTTTCATGGGGACAAAAGTAAGCATACCATATTCTTTCGTTGTTTGCAAAACGGTTGGACGGGTGGACATTAGTCATTTTGAAAGATTTACGATCGCAACTTTGTTGACCGCTATGTAAAAAATGACGGTGGATATGTTCCACTTGTCGCAAACACTTTCCGTTCCTTACAGGTTCATGACTTATCTAAGTATACTAATTAACAAATTTCGCTTGTAAAAATATACTAAAGTGAAACAATAAATACCGTTGGTGCATCATCCATATTATATTATGGGTCTGTCTTCTTAGCAAATTTGATAATGCAACAAATTGCCGAAACTTTATTATTTGTAATATGATTATACTCTCCCTTTGACAGCAGTCACAAAGGCATTACAGGGATCGCTTACTTTTGGGGACTCGCATTATGTGTTTATGGTTAATGGTAGTGGGTCCCTAAAATTGTAGATGTATATTATGAAAATGATTTAACTTTTATTGAATTGCGTTTCTCTCGGAAAATGAAACTTTATGAGGCGATTCCCTTAAAATAAACTTTGCAAATGATGGCTAAAGTAAATGAAGGTTATTATAACTCTATGGCACGGACATGGATTCCAAATCTTGCTGTTCTATATTGAACGATTACTAATAGGTCATAAGTAATACATTTTATCTAAAAATGCTTGGAAAGGAGGAAATTGTGAAGGTAATAGTTCATGTATAAATAACCAGAGTTACTAATATTTATCATTCATATTTCTTATACGATATTTTTTTAGGGAAGTCTATTTATAAATTCCCAAGCGAATATTGTCTAAATGTAAATAAACAGCTAGAGTACGAAAGTTCGGCATGTATTTTTTAATTTTATTTATTTCAAATTATTTTTGCTTGTTTTGTTTTTAATTCATATGTTTTTAATGCATTATTTATATGTTGAATCGATGCCTGTGATGCCACTTTGGTCACTTTCATCATCAGCATATCGAGAAACTATGTTATCTTCGTAGACGCAGCAGACTGATCAGAAGCGAATGACCTCACAGTCATTGCTTACCAAGAGTAAATAATCATGCTAAGCTTCGACAGTAAGCCATCAATTTACCTGTGTTGACAGATAAACAACGGTGACAAACATTGCAACAATTAGTTTTCGGCATTATTTATGTATCTTTATCGAGTAAAGCAATACAATCAAATACTCAAAACTTTTGCATTTCACCTTTAATGTTAGAAAATATTTTCCCTTTATCGGGGAATATTTCGGCTAGTGCAAATGTGTTGTTAAAGGGGGTAGACCCAGGTTTTCATAGTGTTCCACTCCATCACATTAAATTAGATTCAGACTTTGTTTCAGACAGGTTGTAGCTGGGGTAAGACCTACATTTCCTGTTCAGGATATTTCTTTGTTATTTGGTATCAATTTGGTCTGTGGCAAGGTTATAATGGACCCAACAGTATCCGTGGAACCTAGTTATAAAGAGAAAGAATTAGAAAATACAGGGTTGTTTTCCTGCATATGCTGTAACTTTAGCCATGGACAAGCCTCTCGAAGAAAATGGTACCATAGAAACAAGTGATGTTTAATTAAAAAGCTCATGTCAACGATCACTTTTTAACATAGCGATGGCGATATGTTTCGTTATTTTATAGAAAAGACCTACAATCCTGTCTAGATACAGATGAGGACTGAAAATCCCATCTTGATACAACCCAGGACCATAGGTCAAGGAGTGATGATCCTGTTCTTAAGCAAACAATAAGATATGTCAGTACTGACCTTCTTACTAGGGAACGACTTATTATAGTGCACAGAAGAAAGAGATCGAACTACTTTGTTCTAAGTCATACTCGGTAAAGGAGGCAGAGAAGGTTAATGTTTGCAAGCAGTTGTGCGCCTGGCCCATGGTTCGTTAATGACTGGACACGTGGGTATTACCAAAACATCAAACGGGATATTGTCATATTTCTCCTCGCCGAAAATAAGACGAGACGTAGCCGAGGACTGTTGATCTTGTAACATCTGCCGAATTATGGAATAACATGATCAAAGCAGTCGTGTAGCTCCGACCCGTACCCGCTTTTGAAGAGTCTTTCAGTAGGGTTATTGTTGACTCTGTGGGGCCACTTCCTAAAACTAAATAAGGAAATCTATGCTTACTACCTACCTATAATGTGTGCCTCCACCTGAAGCCATTCCACATTCAGTCAAATCAGAGATACAATTGTATGTCTCATTATTTCAGCAAGTTATGCATCAATTAAATTAAATATAAAACATCTTAGATCTAATCCATATCACCCTGAGTCTCAATGACCCCTGGAAAGATTTCACCAGACCTTAAAAAATACCATGCAACCATTTTGTTGAGACAGTCACACATATTGGGATGATGGGATCCACATGATATTGGTTGCTGTAAGGGAAGTTTTTCAAGAATCTCTATGTTTTAGACATTTTCATCTCCTTTGTGGACACTCTGTGGGAGGCCCCTTAAAGATTTTGAAACAAAAATGGCATTGCGAAAACACTGTTATTAGTATTTTAGATTCTGTGGAATGTCATAAGCTTACAATAGCATGTGAAATAGAACAAGATAATTTGAAACAAAGACAAGATACAATGGTACAGTGGTATGATAAGGATGCTATGATTAGAAAATTTTAACCAGGCGAAAACGTTATTGTTGTTATTGCTCATACCTTGTCATCCATTACAAGCTAAATATATTTGGCCATATGTAGTTGAATCCAAACCGAATGATTTAAATTATATTGTGAATACACCTACGAGAAGAAAGAAAATACAAATATGTCAAGCGACAACACAAGGCTTCTCGAAAGTATAAGTTAACATTTGATGCTAGTGATGTAGGTGTTAGTGGAGTTTTGCTCCAAGAAGGTAAAGATGACATAGTTCTGCTGAATTATTATTTTTTTATAGTTTGACAAAGATCAGAAATACAAATCCACAATTGAAAAAATAAACTTGCTTTATTGTTATTTTTGAAGCATTTTGATGTACATTTCATACATTCGTGGTGTTTACTGATCACAATACCGTCACATTTATTAGCAAAATGCAGAATAAAAATCACAGATTAATGTAACGGTGATTAATGTTGCAAGAATATAATCTGATTATAAAACATATTAAATATAAAAATACTTGTATAGTTAATGTTTTGTCTAGAGTTGGATAATATTGTGATGAATTGATATCGATATTTTTCAAGAGAGGATATGTTATGTAAATATAATAATAATAATATATGCTATGTAAAGATAATACATATAACATATTACTTTGTTCATTAAAATATGTTTTGTTCTTGAGAACATTACATCATCAGTGCAAATAGGTTATCAAAAATATGTCAAGTTGTTTACAAGTTTTTAATCTTGACCTTGAAATTTGATATATTCTAGATATTTCTAGATATTGTTTATGTTTAAACAATATCTAGAACGTATCAGAATGTTATATATGTTATGTATAAACAAGGTCACTTTTTTGGAAAGTTCTAGAGAATTTCATGAAATAGTATATAAGACGCAGTAACTTCGAGAGCTGCCAGTCTACAATTTAGGATTTATATAATTGCTGGAATATATAGCATTGTATTCAGATATCGTTACATAATAAAACGAAAAGAAGCTAGATCGATCCTTTAATTTCACGTTCCGCTATACAGATGATGTCCTTTCACTGAATAATTATGTTGTCGCGCCATCACATTAAGCCTGAAATAAAGGATACCACAGATACATATAAGTCTGCTTCATATCTTGAATACACCTCGAAATCGACAGTGACGGACGGTAAAGAACGAAACCTTACGACAAAAGAGATGATTCCAATTTTCCCATTGTGAATTTTCTATTTATATGTAGCAACATTCCAGCAGCACCTGCATATGGAGTTTATATCTGTCAGATGATAGGATATTCCGGAGATTGTAGCTCCTATCAGGATTTACTTGATAGATGATGCTGCTAACAAGGAAGCTACTGAAACAATGGTTCCTTTTGGTAATGTTGAAGTCAACACTTTGAAAATCTTACGGTCGTCACCATTACTTGGCTGACCGTTATGGAATATCTGTGTCACACTAATATGTTGCACTTGTCGTAAACACTTTCTGATCTTTTCCGCATTCACGACTTACTAGCGTGTTTGTAACCAGATTAACACGACGGGTGCCACTAATGGATCTGGATATGCAGAATATTCTGGGGCACCCGATTTCACGCCAGTCTTTAGTGGGATTCGTGTTACTCGAACTTTAGTTTTATATGTATGTTTTGTAGGTCGTTGTTTTTCCTTTGGTATATTTTTCCTTTGGTCATTGTGTTGTCAGTTCTTCGATATGCGGATTATGATTCCCCCTTTGGTATCTTCAAACTCTTCTTAGTAATGTCACGTGCTTGAACATTGAACTATTAACAATTTCATCGCCAATATTTGGAAACTTTCAGGATTATAACTAAAATATATTGTAATTCAACAAGAATTAATTTTCATAGAAAAGGATCGCACTAATATACCGGAAAGGACAAAAACATTTATCCTAAAGGAATTTAAATTTGAACTTTGACAAAGTGGCCAATAATAATTTATGAATTTGATTTTTGTAATTGTAAAATATAATTAAGTAAATTATGTTGTTATATCAAAGAATAGAAACTTAATTGATTGTTGGCTGAATTTTTCTGTTACTAGAATATTTTATACAAAACTTTTCGTAACATTAGTTATTCATGTTTTCAATCAAATCCTGAATGGTTAATGACTTACTAAAAATGCATTATACTTTATTCAATATGTTACGTTGAAATACAACTACATAAAGTATCAACGGTTGTACATTTTATTGAAACAACTCGAAATTACGCAATATTATGTTGTGTGCATTGCATAAGACTGTAATAGGTAAAGATTGGGATAATTAATTCATTGGACCTGTTTTGAAACATCTTATTCCTAAATAGCTACATTAATTCAAATGGAATGTTCTTCTTAGCAATAATATATATACATTGTATTGAAACATCTCAAAATTACACAATAATTTTATATATGTATCGCTTAATACAGAACAGAGATCTACAGTCTTAATAAGGTATAATCATGAGACATGTATTTATTATTTATAGGTCGTTACAACACAATATGCGGTCCTTAACAATAATGTAAATACATTTTATTGAAACAACTCAAAATTACACAATATTTTAATACAGTTATTACTATCAATTTGTAACGTTTCTTATCATTTTGCAGATAACCGCGCTCTTAATGATATTTTGAAAAGTCTTTATACATTCCCACGGTGAATGGTCAGTAAAGTGCAGAAAAGTCACTTGCTTGGACAGGCTAAATTTCTGAAATAGAACGATAATTACAATTATCTAGAAGATCCAGTATTTCAGTATTCGCATTTGATTGAAACTACTACGTGAATAGACCTTGGCCCAATATGATTGTGACAGCAGTCAAAATGTTAGCCATATTTATAAACAATTACTTTCTTCAAAAAGAATAAGCACCTGTAGTATCATTTCCTCTATATGGATTCTTGTGAAGTTTTCGAATTCAATACCAAGGAGAAAAAGTTATTATGTTCCTTGTAAAACAGAATATTTAATGATGAGATGAATGACTTGTGATCAGCCAAATGTTGCTCTTTGTCATAGCTAGTATTTCAGTAAGTAGGATAACCAGAGCATTGTGCAATATACAGTTGTGTCATTAGAGCCCAAATGAACTACTGTTTACGATGCCGGTTTTACTATGATAGCTGTGATACCCAAAATTAAGTTAACAGAATGACCAAGTTATATGATGTTTGATGACAATTATTTTAGACAATTGTGTGTGTGTTTGTGAACCCAATTCTAACAAAATCGAACATTAAATTAGAGTTTATGTGCACATGTATTAGATGCAACACTTTGCACATGTGTTTACGACTTAACCATTATATTAAGCAGCGGTACTTTCAAACAGGTTAATGCTCTCAGAAAGCAAACGTGTACTATTTGCAAGCAAACGCAATCAAATATAGATCTTACTTTCATAAGGACAACACTATAATATGCTTGCGAGGTTTGAGATGGTTGCTTTGAACGAGAAATAGCAAAACTGGAAAAAGTTCAAATAGAATCAGCCAGAATATTTCGGGACTAACACAATTTGCAAGTAGAAATTATCTTTCCTATGAAACAGTGTGGGAATATGTGTTTTTTAAATGTACATATCGCAAGCTGACAATATATTACAAAATGCATAGTCAACTCTGTCCTCAATATCAGGGTAATTATCTATCTCCTACCGTATATTATAATCTCCAAAAGGATGAAAACTATACAACACCATAAAGTAGACTCAGACTGACAACCTTTATTCCGTCCACTGTTTCGTCATGGAACAATTTAGATTTAAATATTAGAAATAACCTAAATATATCATGTTTTAAATCTAGGTTCAACGAAAATAATATTAAATCTCATGAATATTATGGTGAAGAGTTGAGGAAACTAAGCATACCTCATGCTAGTATACGACATCAACGCAGCTCATTGAATTCTTAATTATTTCGTATAAACATTACAAATGACTCAAAATGGCAATGTGGTTCCCCTTTTGAAGAGTCAATTCATTATATAATGGAATGTCCTTTACTCCAAAACAAAAACTTTAAGATGAACTGCAAAGGTCATAACTTTTTTTTTCAGATTTACACATTTTTAGATACCTTGATAGAAAATCGTAATAATTTCCAATTTTCTCAAGACTTTTGTGCGAAATCGTTATGTAAATTTACCTTTTTAAAACGGCGGGAAAAATCAATCAAGATTATTCCTCTTTAAAAATATCATGTCGTGACGTCGTTCGTGTCATTTTCTTCTTTTCTATGGGGACAAATATAATCATACCATATTCTTTCTTTGTGTGCAACACTGTTGGGTTGGTGGATATTGGTCATGACTTCGAAAGTTTTACGGTCGCAACCACGACTTGGTTGACCGTTATCGAAGATCTGTGTCGTAAGCACTTATCGGTTCTTTCCTCGTTCATGACTTATCTACGTATACTAATTAAAAAAAGTTCGCTTGTTAATATATACTAACATGAAAGAATAAATACCGTGGTTGTAGGATATACTCATGTGGATCCATCGTGCACATAAATTATGGGTCTGTTTTCCTAACAAATGTGAAATATCATACAGTTATTGCCGTGCCATGACGCGTAAGTATTATCAATGTATACCAGAAAAGAGGTAGGCGTTCAGATATCAAAGCGCAGATGCACTCTTGGTTCATACAAAGGGGAGGTGGCACGATCGCATTCCCTCTTGTCTGTCAGAAAACAGTAATAGTTTGCTTTGAAAACATTATTAGCCCCTCCCAACGCCCCTCTCGATGTTGAAATTGGGTTACCTCGTCTCTAACTGCAAGCATATATTGCCGTCTAAGAAGTTGCTCGTTTGTTTGTGATGCTAAATAGACCACAAAATTGTAAACAAAATTGACAATTGCCTTAGATAGCATGGATAATTATGTATATAACACAATGGGAAAACCCAGAATGTATTTACGCTGAAATTCTGAATAAGACCTGCTTGGCTTTGATGTTTACGAGCGACATTTTTAGATATATGTTTAATTCATTATCAGGTCGTCTACATATGCTGTATTTCATTTTGTTTCGTTGCGTGACATGGTATTTATTTTATTTTTGCTCATGACATGGCCATAATATTCCCCTTTTTTTGTCCTAGGTTATAGACGGGTAAAACATTAACTTTAACAGAACATTTCCAGTTTCGTCCCTGTCATTTTTCTTTTTACCATGTATTGTAATTTTGTCTTTGAATTAAGTCTCGGTATATTTCTAAAAAAAAATTGGTTTCTGAAATAAAACGGCCTCCCATTATGGAAAGATATTGATCCTCCTCTGGGATACATGTACATTGTCGTACAGTGTGGTATGTCGTCAATTCTTGAATACGGTACAACGATCTCTGTTTTAGGGTGTGTAACATTTTCTGTTTTAGTGAATAAGTGTGTTCCATCTAATTCCAATTATCCACTGAAGCATATTATAATCGTAGATGTTAAGCACCAATCAATCAATCAATTAATGTAGATGAGGAATTTAATATGTTCAAATGTTTTCACTCACGATAAGAATTAAATAATGCTAAATTTAGCGTTAAGCAAAAATCAATCATTCCCGTGCCTTCAAATACTTTTAGTCTTTTGCAATTGTCATGTGCAACCTCTGACAAAATCGTCAAATTTGTTGAAGATGGTCAGTATTTGGTAGAGGTATAACAAGCTCTGACAAAAATCTTCAAATTGTTGAAGTCGGTCAGTATTTGGTGGAAGTAAAACCGGTTCTTACAAAAATCTGCAAACTGTTGAAGGCGGTCAGTATTTGGTAGAAGTGATACTAATGTCAAAGTGTATCGCACAAGAGGAACAAATATGATTATTTAGTTGTAATTATTGTTTTCCCATTGTAGCCATTGGATTAATATCCAAATCAACTGAACAAACATGACAGTTCTAACAATAATCAAATTAAGGCAAACGCTTTGTTTGAATTACTTATTTCTTTGTGAAACCTGTGAAAACAAAATAGAACAGAAAGTGAAGTGTTTCATACATACGTTATATTCTGTAGCACAAATTATATTAACTTTGTTTATTTAAATCCCTTGTATAACTGGTAAAAAAGTATTAAATGCATATCCACGATCTAATAGCATATATTTACTTATCAACATGATAAATTTATATTTCAACGAATCAAATGTCGGTAGAAATAGAGGAAATGTGCATGGAAACTACAATCCAGATGCATACAAGTATCATCCTCAAAGCCGCTGGCAGCGATTAGTTGCCTCTATGCGCCACATCGGAACATTCGAAGGATAAATATGTGGATCAAGCTCTGTGAATCTTCACCAACTAGGAACTGTTTTCTTTTCGCGAGCACCTTGATTTTGGTGAGGTTCATGTTGCTCGTCTTTTTACTTGTCTGTGTTGTGTTGTGCTTTTGTGTTTGCTTGTCTTCGTCCTGTGTCATCTGTACACACTAGAGCCAGTGTCTCTTAGCTGTGCATTCCTGATTGCCCCTTCGGTATTCTATAACGTTAACTTATTATTAGCATTGTTTATGACATACTAGCAGCCACTAGTTTAATTAATACATGCTCCTTGTTAAACAGAGTATTGAATGATGAGATGAATGACTTGTGATCAGCCAAATATTCCTCTTTGTCATAACTAGTACTTCAGTAAGTAGGATTACCAGAGCATTGTGCAATGGAAAGTTGCTTCATTTGAGCCCAAATCACCAACAGCTTAAGATGCCTGTTTTACTATGATATCCGTGATATTCAAATTTAAGTTTTCTCCAATTCTGTACATATGTGTTTGGGGTCACTGTGCTCATATGTCTACTATTTGGTATTAGATATAGAAGCAGTTCTTAGGGTGTGGTATGGTATCAATCACATCATGAATGGTTGAAGACTAAAACGGTTTGATACTTTATTCAATATGTAACGTTGAAATACAACCACATAGAGTATCACAGTTTCAAGTATTGATGTGTATTTGTTATTTTACAGTTATTTTTCTTCCAATAAAATCACATCAATCAAATCAGACACGTTCAGCAACTTGACGAATCTTATTAGATTGTAAGTATTACTCTTATTTTATTTTATGCTATAACTTACAATAAATGTATATGTACAACATATCTATGTTATCCTTTGAGAACGAAACATTTTAATTAAAGATATGGTTTCGTTGAAATACAATTACACACAGTATCAAAGCTTCAAAGTTTGATTGAATTTGCTCATTTAGTTATATCTTGCAGCTATTTATAATGTATTACAATATAATCACATCAATCAAATCAATCAAATCAGACAACTTCAACAAATTGCCGAAACTTTATTATTTGTAATGTGATGTATTACCTCTTTGACAGCAGTCAAAATGTTAGCCATATTTATAAACAATTACTTTGTTGAAAAAGTAGAAGCTCATGTAGTAGAATAGTCAATGATGAACGAAAAATTCCTCTTTGTCATAGATATAGCATTGTGTAATGGAAAGTTATTTTATTTGAGTCCAAATTACCAACTGTTTAAGATGCCGGTTTTACTATGATAGCCGTGATAACCAAATTTAAATTTTCTCCATTTCTGTACATATGCGTTTGAGGTCACTTTGTCCATGTGTCTACTAGTTAGTATTAGATATAACAGCTGTTCTGAGGGTGTGGTATGTTATCAATCAAACCATGAATGGTTGAAGACTAAAAAGGTTTGATACTTTATTCAATATGTTACGTTGAAATACAATTACATAGAGTATCAACAGTTTCAAGTATTGATGTGTATTTTATTTATTTTACAGTTATTTGCATTCCAATATAAAATTACATCAATCAAATCACACAACATTACAGCATTATCAACAACATTACAACATTATCGGTTGTCGATACTCTTATTTTTTGTTGTTGTTGACATTCTATGACTTAGAATACATGTATATGTATAATGTATGTTGCTTAAGAACAATCTACGCAAACTCTTCAATTTCCACGACAATTTGATTTGTGTAATTATATAATATAATTAAGTAAATTGCGTTGTTATATCAAATAATATAAACTTAATTGATTGTTGGTTGTATTTTTCTGTTATTAGAATATTCTAGAAAAAAATCTTTTCGCAACATTAGTTATTCATGTTATCAATCAAATCATGAATGGTTGATGACTTATTGAATATGATTTATACTTTATTCAATATGTTACGTTGAAATACAGCTACATAGAGTATCAAAGTGTGTAGTCTTGATGTATATTTTTTTATTTGACAGTTATTTGTGGTCCAATAAAATCACATCAATCAATTCTGACACGTTCAACAACATCACGACACTTCATCAGTTGTCAATATTCTTTCTTGTTGTTGTTGACATTATATGACTTACAATACATGTATATGTATAATTTATGTTGTCTAAGAACAAACATAAACTACATTTTATTATTCTAATTAAACATACAAGTAAACTGTAACAGGTACCGATTGAGGGTATGCATTAATTGAACCCGCTTTGAAACACCGTATATTTAAATAGCTACACTAATTAGAATGGGTTGTTGATTTTTTTCTGAACAGGAATATGAATACATTTTATTTTAGCAAATGAAACAAAATTGTTTATTGAAATGTGTGTGTTAATGCACCCGATTCCAACACAATCAAAATCTAATCAGATTCCATGTACATATGTGTTTGAGGTAATTTTGCACATATGTCTACCATTTACCATTAGACATATCAGCTGTTCTGATGGTGTGGTATATTTAGTTATTCATGTAATAAATCACATCATACATTGTTGGACACTTATTAAACACATATGATAGTGTATTCAATATATTACATTAACTAACCGCATAGAGTATTCCAGTTTCAAGTATTGATGTATATTTACTATTTTACAGTTATTTGCATTCCAATAAAATCACATCAATCAAATCAGACACGTTCAATTACATTCTTTTGTTTTTCATTCTATGACTTACAATGCATGTATATCTATTATTTAGGTTGTTAAAATAAATACGGAAAATATTCGAATTCCACCAAAAAACAAAATAACTGTTATAATAATAATCAAACATAGAAGTAGAGTCTGACAGGTACATATTGAGGGAATTTATTAATTGAATCCGCTTTCAAACACTCTATGTGTAAATAGCTACCTTAATTAGAATGGGTTGTGTATTTTTTTCTGAGCAGGCATACGAATCCATTTTATTGAATCAACTCCAAATTACGCAATATTTCGCAATGTGTATTGCTTAAGACTGTAATAGGTAAATATTGGGAGCATTCATTCATTGAACCTGCTTAGAAACAACGTATTACTAAATAGCTACATTAATTCAAATGGAATGTTCTTCTTAGCAATAATATATATACATTGTATTGAAACATCTCAAAATTACACAATAATTTTATATATGTATCGCTTAATACAGAACAGAGATCTACAGTCTTAATAAGGTATAATCATGAGACATGTATTTATTATTTATTATTTATAGGTCGTTACAACACAATAACATAGCATTGATAGAGGCCAAAGCCTTCAACATTCTACCAAACTTACAACGTCTGTGAGTATCGATTAGTATTATTTATAGAAAAAATATGTTCCTTATATGGCAATATATGTCTTAGGTAATGCTTTTATTATATAAACAAATTGTTGACAAATGTGTCATTCGAACTCTACAGATATTTCATCGATACGGAACACCAACTTAGTGGTAGCTACATTTGCTGTGTAATACATTGTTTTCTTTTTTCGTGCTTGATAAATTAAAATAAGTTAATTCACGACCGGAAACTATCAATTTGTATTTTTCTTACCATTTTAATGAGATATGCGTTATAAAGATATTTTTAAACGTGTTTAAACATTTCCACGAGGAATGGTTTGTATCGTGTAGAAAAGTCACTTATTTGGACAAACAAAATTCCGGAGTGAAAATGTTAGCCATATATATAAACAATTACTATCTTGAAAAAGTAGAAGCACTTGTAGTAGTATTTTTTCTATTTGGATTCTTGTGAAGTTTTGGTGTTCAATTTAAACTAGAAAAATAATCTGGTTCCCTGTTAAGCAGAATATTCCATGATGAGATGCATGACTTTTGATCAGCCAAAAGTTCCTCTTTCTGATAACTAGAATTTTAGTAAGTAGGACTACCAGAGTATTACACAAGTGAAGGTTATTTCATTACAGCCCAACTTACCCACTGTTTACGATGCCCGATTTACTATGATAGCCGTGATACCCAAATTTAAGCTTACGCTATAATCAATTGATGATGATTGATGACAATCATTTTAGACAAATGTGTGTGCGCTTGAGATGAAATTATAATTCCTATGTGTTAGAGGTAGCTTCTTTCCACGTGTGTCTTCGATTTTATTATTAGACATGGGAGCTGTACTGATGGCGTGGTGTTTTTTGTGTTTTGCATTGATGATATATATGATATATTAGTTTGTTCATTAGAATATTCTTTGTTGTTGATAGCATTACATAGCATTACATCACCAGTGCAGATAAGTTATCAAAAAAAGGTCAAGTTGTTTACAAGTGTTATATTTTTATCTTGAATTTTGATATGTTCTAGCCATTTCTACATATTGTTTATATATCTAAACAATGTCACATTTTTTTAAATGTTCTAGAGAATTTCATGAAATTGTTTGTAAGACGCAGCAACTTCGAAAGCTGTCAGTCCTGGATTTAGGATTTGTATGAAAGCGGGAATATATAGCATTTCACTTGGATATAATTACTTAGTGAAGTCAGGTGACTTGAACATTGAACTATTAACAATTTCAACGGCCAATATTTCCAAACTTCCAGGATTAGAATTGAGGGATATTTTAATTCCACTAAAATTCATCTTCATAGAAAAGAAGCGAACTAATATACCGGAAAGGACAAGCTAATTTAATCTAAAGGAATTTCAATTTGAACATTGGCAGACAGGCCAGTTATAGTTTATTAATTTGTTATTGTATAATAGTATTACGTATTTTTTTTTTATTATATTATAGAAAAGAAACTTAATTGATTATTGGTGGTATCTTTCTGTTACTAGAAAAACAAAAAAAAACTTTACGTAACACTAATTAAGGGATCGTCTACGAGGACGAATATTTGAAAGAGAAAATTATTAAAAAGAGATGATTTATAGAAATCTATATTTTCTTGAATTATTTATTTATTACCACCAACAATCAAAATGGTATTTTCGACAGAAAAAAAGTATGTTAGAATCAAACAGGGAGGCGTCTGAAGGACTAAATATTAGAATTGTTACTGCTATCCAAATTTGAATTTTGAGGTTAAAACTGCAATGTTAAAATTGGAAATCCGTAACATCATTGTTGATGAGGAGATGTTAGGTGAAGATGATTTGGAATTAGTTAACAATACAGAAATTGAAATACAGGAAAGAAAGCAGATTAAAATAAAAACTCAGACTTAAAGAAATAGAAAAGGAAGAAATGCAAGAAAAAAGAAGAATTGAAGAAATGCAAATGCAAGTAAAGATTAAAGAACTTGAACTTGAACAATTTAGGCTTTCTAAATAAACAGGGGAGATAGTGTCTTTGGTGTTACCTTCAATTACAAAATAAATTTGATGTTGTGAAGTACATAAGATTTGTCCCACATATTTTGGAGAAAGAAGTGTCCTGATGAGGAAAGCCCGAGAAACAGGTTCATATTATGAAGAAGTGAATGAAGCCATTGTGAAAGCATATCAATTGGTAAGGGAGTCTTTTCGGCAAAAGTGTTGAAGTCGTATACAACGGGATGGTCAAACTCAAGTTGAATTTGCCCGTGAAAAAGAACTTGTGTTTGAAAAGTGGCTCACTTCTAGCGAAGTACCTGCACATTTTAATAAATTAAGACAAACAATTCTTATTGAAGAATTAAAACAATGCATTAATTCAGATATTAAGACATATATAGATGAACATATCGTTTACAGCTTAGGAGAAACCACCAATATTGTAGATGTTTATACACGGACGCATAAATTAATGCTCTTGGAAAATAAAAGAGCTGGGAGTATGAATTATGTACAGAATAGACCCCATTCTTATAACCATTTTGATCAACCAAAATCAGGTTCTCGGGAGAAAGAATAACAATAATTACAGTCCTCCCAAAAACAAATAAAGGGGAATCATTTATATCTTGTTCCTATTGTAAGAGAAAGGACAAATTGTTTTATAATGTTCTTAAAAGATGCAATGAGAATACGCCACAAGGGTCTATAACATGTAATGCGTCAACAAAAGACCCTATCATGCCCATTTTGGTTGAAAAAGCAATATAAGTTTTTTCAAAATTTCAGTTTGATATGATGGAGTATTATAAGCCCTTTATAACAAAGTGTTTTGAGTAGTATATGGGCACATTTCAGTTATCATTTGAGGAGGTGGTGCGAAGTGGTGCTACCAGAAGCGGCCCTGATCGAAAGTGGCATCAGTCATGTGACCGGAAGCGGCCCCGACCGGAAGTGACGTCACTTTTTCCCACATTTTTCCCTTACTATAGTAGTAGTGCAGTCGTACAAGTAACATGGGTACTGGAAGTCACCCAGAAGGGGGTGTCCGCATGCAAAGCCTGGCTTCCCCCCCCTCTTTTTTCCCGTACCTTTTTTCTGAACTTTTTATTCCGTACTTTTTTACCGCACTTTTTTGCCGTACTTTTTCCCCCTAACTTTTTCCCATATTTGTTTCCCGTATTTTATTTTTGTGTATTTTTTCTCGTAATTTTCATCCCTTATCTTTTATTTCCCATACTTTTTCTCGTACTGTTTTTCATTAATTTTTCTTCCCGTACTTTTTTTTCGCGTACATTCCATGCCGTACTTTTTCCCGTACTTTTTTCTGCGTACCTTTTTTTCCCGTACATTTTTTACAGTAGTTTTTGTCCCAGTACCTTTTTCCCTTCCTTTTTTTATCAGTTACAATACACCTATTCTGTTTCGGATAGTTCCGAATGGTCTTTTGTATTTTCCATATATTTTCACTATTCAACATTAATTTTCTTCCATATTTTCCAGATCTTTTCACTATTCAACCTACTTTTCTTCCATATTTTCCAAATCTTATCACTATTCAACCTACTTTTCTTCCATATTTTCCAAATCTTATCACTATTCCACTTGGGTTTCTTCTGTATTTTCCACTTTTTTTCACTATTCAACTTACTTCTCTTCTATATTTTCCCTATCATTTCACCATTCAACTTACATTTCTTCCCCATTTTCCAAATCTTTTCAAATTTCAACTTACTTTTTTTCCACAATCTCCATATCTTTTCACCATTCGAATTACCTATTATTTCACTATTCGACTTACCTATTATTTCACTATTGGACTTGGGTTTCTTCCATATTTTCTCTAGCATTTCACTATTCGACTTACCTTTCTTCTGTATTTTCCCTATCTTTTCACTATTCAACATTAATTTTCTTCCATATTTTCCATATCTTTTCACTATTCAACATACTTTTCTTCCATATTTTCCAAATCTTATCACTATTCGACTTGGGTTTCTTCTGTATTTTTCATTTTTTTTCACTATTCAACTTACATTTCTTCCATGTTTTCCCTATCATTTCACTATTCGACTTACCTTTCTTCCATATTTTCCCTGTCATTTCAGTATTCAACTTACTTTTCTTCCCCATTTTCCAGATCTTTTCACTATTCAACTTACTTTTCTTCTGTATTTTCCCTATCTTTTTACTACTCAACCTACTTTTCTTCCATATTTTCCAAATCTTTTCGTCTGTATTGTCCATATCTTTTAACTATTCGACTTGCTTTTCTTCCATATTTTTAATACCTTTTATATTTCAACTTACTTTTCTTCTGTATTTTCCAAATATTTTCACTATTCAACTTACATTTCTTCCATATTTTCCCTATTTTTTTGAAATTTCTACTTATTTTTTTTCCCATAATTTCCATATCTTTCCACTTTTCAACTTACTTTTATTCATATTTTCCAAATCATTTCACTATTCAATTTACTTTTCTTCCATAATTACCTTATCTTTTCACTATTCAACTTACTTTTCTTCCATATTTTCCCATTCAACTTGCCTTTTTCCATATTTACCAAATCTTATCACTATTCGACTTGGGTTTCTTCTGTATTTTCCAAATTTTTCACTATTCAACTTATCTTTCTTCCATGTTTTCCTTATCTTTTCACTATTCAACTTGCCTTTTCCCATATTTTCCAAATCTTATCACTATTCGACTTGGGTTTCTTCTGCATTTTCCAAATTTTATCACTATTCGACTTGCGTTTCTTCTGTATTTTCCACATATTTCACTATTCAACATATCTTTCTTCCATGTTTTCCCTATCATTTCACTATTCAACTTACGCGTCTTCCCCATTTTCCAAATATTTTCACTATTCAAGTTGCGTTTCTTCAGTATTTCCCAAATTTGTTTACAATTCAACTTACTTTTCTACTGGAATATCTGAAATAAATAACTGATATTTTTCTTAAAGATTGCGATTTGTTAAAGACGTTCGGAAGTAGCATGGCTACAGGATGTGACGTGATCGAAGGGTCACGTGACCATGAAGGGGGTTTCCTCGGGTGCGCAACTGTAATATCCACCAGAAGTGCCCTTGGGTTGCTCTCTAGGACGTCCTTGTCTATATTAAATTGATCCCTCATCCTCCGAAAGAAACAGACTACGACTATACTCCACCTCCTCCTCCTCCCCCGCAGGAAACAGGCTATGATTATAGTCTATGATTATAGTCCTCCTCCTCCTCCGATGGAAACTGGCTACCATTATACTCCTCCTCCTTCTTCGAAAGAAAACTGGCTACGACTATGCTCCATCTTTTCACTATTCAACTTACTTGTCTTCCATATTTTCCCTATCTTTTCACTATGCAACTTTATTTTCTTCCATATTTTCCAAATATTATCACTATTCGACTTGGGTTTCTTCTGTAGTTTCCAAATTTTATCACAATTCAACTTACTCTTCTTCTGTATTTTCAATTTGTTTTTACTATTCAACTTACCTTTCTTCCATATTGTCCCTATCATTTCACTATTCAACTTACCGTTCTTCCATATTTCCCCTATCATTTCACTATTCAACTTACTTTTCTTCCATATTTTTCATATCTTTTCATTATTCAACTTGGGTTTTTTCCATATTTTTCATATCTTTTCAATATTCAACTTGGGTTTTTTCCATATTTGTCCTATCTTTTCACTGTTTTCTTCCATATGTTCCATATCATTTCACATTTCGACTTACTTGTTTTAGATTTCCACAATCAAATTTATTTTACATAATAACCTGCCACAGTGTTCTAGTTTTAGATCAACAAGAAAACCTACTTCCTGAACAGGGGTTTTAGTATATATTACCTGCCAAAGGCAAGCGAATATTTGTATATAAGTTTAAATATATCTATTTTCCTGCCTAGGACAAGTAACTCTCTGTATATAAGTGTAACAATCGAGTTTCATATAGCCATTTCTTTATACGTATTATAGAGTATTTTTCTGTCTGCACCGATATATGTCCAAATACAGAGTGATGAACCCCCCTTTATCCTCCACATAAAGAGTTATGTCCCTACTTGGTGTTATCCCATATAAATAGTTATGTCCCCCACTGCAGTGTTAAGCCTCAACATAAACTTTAATATTATCCTTCCAGGTACAAAGTTGTAACTGATTTCCACATAAAGAGTTATGTCCCCTACTACAGAGCTATCCCTTCAGATATAGAGTTATTTCCCCTTACTGTAGGGCATAATGTAAACTTAAATATTTTAATGATTTTTTTCAAATCAGAATTTTCTTCACCCCATGTTAGCTGATTTTCCAAGATTGATTCTGTTTTGCTCATTCTGGAAATATAAAAGAATAACCAAAATCCTAAATCCATACGCCATGACTATGATACTGTGGTGTCTACTCTTAGAACAGTGAAATTTATATCAACATATTAAAACTCTGTAAAACGAATATAATTTGCAACGTTAGTTGTTTTCCGCGTACATGACGTCATAAGACATTTCATTTTACCGTACCTTTTCAAACCGCAACGTTTGAAATGCAACTTTACTTGTAAACGTAAGTTGAATAGTGAAATGATAGCGAAAATATGGAAGAACAGTAGGTTGAATAGTAAGAAAATTTGGAAAATATGGAAGAAAATTAGGTTGAATTGTGAAAAGATAGGGAAAATATGGAAGAAAGGTAAGTCGAATAGTGATACAATTTTGAAAACACAGAAGAAACCCAAGTCAAATAGTGAAATGATAAGGACAATATGGAAGAAAGGTAAGACGAATAGTGAAATGATAGGGAATATATGGAAGAAAAGTAAGCTGTACAGTAAAAAGATATGGAAATTATGGGAAAAAAGTAAGTTGAAATTTGAAAAGATTTGGAAAATGGGGAAGAAATGTAAGTTGAATAGTGAAATGATAGGGAAAATATGGAAGAAAAGTTAGTTGAAATGTGAAAATATCGGGAAAATATGGGAGAAAAGTAGGTTGAAAAGTGAAAAGATAGGGAAAATACAGGCGAAAAGTAAGCTGAATAGTGAAAAGATTTAGAAAATGGGGAAGAAAAGTAAGTTGAATAGTGAAATGGTAGGAAAAATATAGAAGAAAGGTTAGTCGAATAGTGAAATGATATGGAAAATATGGAAGAAACGTAATTTGAATAGTGAAAAGATTTGGACAATGGGGAAGAAAAGTAAGTTGGAAAATGAAATGA
The DNA here is from genome assembly GCA_002080005.1 of Gigantidas platifrons. Classification (NCBI taxonomy): domain Eukaryota; kingdom Metazoa; phylum Mollusca; class Bivalvia; order Mytilida; family Modiolidae; genus Gigantidas; species Gigantidas platifrons. The sequence goes on along the minus strand of MJUT01017704.1, from coordinate 75,020 downwards.
TAGGGAAAAATATGGAAAAGAGGCAAGTCGAATAGTGATACAATTTTGAAAATATGGAAGAAATGTAGGTTGAATTGTGAAAGATAGGGAAAATATGGAAGAATGGTAAGTCGAATAGTGAAATGATAGGGAAAACATGGAAGAAATGCAAGTTGAATAGTGAGAACATTTGGTAAATACAGAAGAAACCCAAGCCGAATAGTGAAATGATAGGGAACATATGGAAGAAAAGTAATTCGAATAGTGATACAATTTAGAAAACACAGAAGAAATCCAAGTCAAATAGTGAAATGATAGGGATAATATGGAAGAAAGGTAAGACGAATAGTGAAATGATAGGGAATATATGGAAGAAAAGTAAGTTGAATAGTAAAAAGATATGGGAATTATGGGAAAAAAGTAAGTTGAAATTTGAAAAGATTTGGAGAATGGGGAAGAAATTTAAGTTGAATAGTGAAATGATAGGGAAAATATGGAAGAAAAGTAAGTTGAAATGTGAAAATATAGGGAAAATATGGAAGAAAAGTAGGTTGAATAGTGAAAAGATATGGAAAATACTGATGAAAAGTAAGTTGAATAGTGAAATGATAGGAAAAATATAGAAGAAAGGTAAGTCGAATAGTGAAATGATAGGGAAAATATGGAAGAAACGTAATTTGAATAGTGAAAAGATCTGGAAAATGGGGAAGAAAAGTAAGTTGAAAAGTGAAATGATAGTGAAAATATGGAAGAAAGGCAAGTCGAATAGTGATACAATTTTGAAAATATGGAAGAAATGTATGTTGAATTGTGAAAGATAGGGAAAATATGGAAAACAAGTAAGTTGAATAGTGAAATGATAGGGAAATACGGAAGAAATGTAAGTCAAATAGTGAAATGATACGGAAAGCATCGAAGAAATGTAAGCTCAATAGCTAAAAAATTGGAAAATACATAAGAAACCCAAGATAGGGAAAAATGGAAGAAAAGGAAGTTGAATAGTTATAAAATTTGGAAAATGCAGAAGAAAAGTAGGTTGAATTGTGAAAAGATCGGCACAATATGGCAGAAAAGTTATTTAAATAGTGAAAATATATGGAAATTATGGAAGAAAAGTAAGTTCAATAGTGAAATGATAGGGAAAATATGGAAAAAAAAGGTCAGTTGCATAGTGAAAAGATTTGGAAAATACAAAAGACCATTCGGAACTATTCGACCTGAGTAGATGTATTGTAACTGATACAAAAAACCATTCGGAACTATCAGACACAGAATAAGTGTATTGTAAATGATAAAAAAAGTACGGGAAAAAAGTACGGTAATAAAAAAGTACGGAGGAAAAAGTACGGAGAAAAAAGTACGGGAAAAAAGTACGTGAAAAAATGAACGCGGAAAAAGTACGGGAAAAAAAGTAGGAACAAAAAAATACGGGAACATAAGTACAGGAAAAAATGTACGCCAAAAAAAACACAGGGAAAAAAGTACGCGGAAAAAAAAGTAGGGAAAACAAATTACCGGAAAAAAGTATGGGAAATAAAAATAGGGGGAACAAATACGGAAAACAAATAATGAAAAAAAAAGAACGGGAACAAAATATGGGGAAAAAAGTTCGGGCAAAAAAGTGCCGGGAAAAAGTACGGGATAAAAAGTTCAGGAAGAAAAGTACGGGAAAAAAGAGGGCAGGAAGTCAGGTTGCGCATGCACAGACCCCATTCGGGGTGACTTCCGGTAGCCATGATACTTGTACTGCTGCACTACTACTATAGTACGGGAAAAATTACGTCACAAAAGAAAAAAATGTGGGAAAAAATGACGTTAAAGAAGAAAAAAATGCGGGAAAAAATAACGTCACTTACGGTCGGGGGCCGATTGAGGTCACGTGACTGATGTCACTTTCGATCAGGGCCGCTTCTGGTAGCACCACCTCGCACCACCTCCTCAAATGATAATTGAACTGTACCCATATACTACTGATTCGTATTACTGATAGGTGATAAAACCAGTCTACAACCCAAATATTGTGTGATACGGGAGATTCCCAAACTTAAAAGGTGAAATGCAAATGTCATAGCTGTTTTTCAGATTTACACATTTTTAGATAGTGATTTTAGTACCTTGATAGAAAATCGTAATAATTTTCAATTTTCACAAGACGTTTGTGCGAAATCGTCAGTACACTTACCTGTTTAAAACCACGGGAAATATCAATCATGGTTATTCCCATTTAAAAAATAAATGAAAATTAAGAAATAGGTCACAACCACGACTTTGTTGACCGTTATTAATATCTGTGTCACAAATGACCACTTGTCGTAAACACTTCCCGGTTCTTTCCTCGTTCATGAATTATCTCAGTATATTAATTAAAAAATGCCCCTTGTTAAAATGTACTAAAATGAAAAGAATAAATACCGTGGTTCTAGGATATGCTCCTGTGGGTTCATCGTGCATATATATTTTGGGTCTGTCTTCTCAACAAATGTGAAATATCAATCAATTATTGCCATGCACACAATTTCGTGTAAAAAATTAGCAATTTTCTTAGCTAGCAAGGATAATTATATATATAACACAATGGCAAAACGCAGAATTTATTTATGCATACATTGTGAATAAGACTTACTTGGCTCTGATGTTTACAAGTGACATTTTTCATATATATATTTAATTTATTAGCAAGTCGTCTACATATGCTGTATTTCGCTCTGTGTCGTTGCGTTACATTGATGTTATTTTTGCTCATGGCCTGGCCAGAACATTTCCCCTTTTTGTGCTAGGTGATAGACGGGTAAAACTATGCTAAGCTTAACAGAAGATCAACGGTTTCGTCCTTGTCATTTTTTTTTTACCATGTGTTGTCATTTTTCTTTCTACCATGTCTTGTAATTTGTCTTTGAATTACGCCTCGGTATCTTGATATTTCTACAAAAATGGTTTCTGAAATAAAACGACCCCCATTATGGAAAGGTCTGGATCCGTCTCTGAGATACATGTACATCTCTGTTTTAGATTGTGTAAAATTTTCTCTTTTAATGAATCAGTGTGTTCCGTCTAATTCCAGTTATCCACTGAATCACATTATATTCGACTGCGTAGATGCTAAGCACCAATCAATCAATCAATCAATCAATCAATCAATCAATCAATCAATCAATCAATCAATCAATGTAGATGAAGAATGTGCTCATTGACGATAGAATGAAATAATGCTAATTTTGGCCTTAGGCAAAAATCAATCATTTCCGTGCCTTCAAATACTGTTAGTCTTTGGCAATTGTCATGTGCAACCCCTGAAAAAATCTTTAATGTTTTGAAGGCGGTCAGTATTTGGTAGAAGTAGAACAAGATCTGACAAATATCTGCAAACTGTTGAAGTCGGTCAGTATTTGGTAAAAGTAGAACAGGCTCTGACAAAAATCTGCAAACTGTTAAAGGCGGTCAGTATTTGGTAGAAGTGATACTAATGTCAAAGTGTATCACACAAGAGGAACAAATGGGATTATTTAGTTGTAATTAATTCTTTTGGCGTTGTAGCCATTGGATTAATATCCAAAGCAACTGAACAAACATGACAGTTCTACCAATATTCAAATTAAGGCAAACGCTTTGTTTGAATTACTTATTTCTTTGTGAAATCTGTGAAAACAAAATAGAACAGAAAGCAAAGTGTTTCATATATACGTTGTATGCTATAGCACAAATCATATAAACTTTGTTTATTTAAATCCCCGGAATAGCTGGTAAAAAATACCATAATGTATATCAAGACAAGAAGGTACCCAAATGACAAATAATTAAACAATAATCCCTCCATGTTTTCCAGTTTGTAGTCCACATGAAATTGTTTCGAGTTTCAAATGCATATCCACGATCTAATAGCTTATATTTACTTATCAACGCGATACATTTATATTTCAACGAATCAAAATTCGGTAGAAATAGAGAAAATGTGCATGGACACTATAATCCAGATGCATACAGGTATCAGCCTCAAAGGTAGATATGTTAATCTTCACCAACCCGGAACTGTTTTCTCTTCACGAAAACCTGGTAAGATTCATGTTGCTCTTCTTTTTACTTTTCTGTGTTGTGTTGTGGTTTTGTGTTTGTTTGTCTTCGTCCTGTGTCATGTGTACACAATAGTGCCAGTGTATCTAAGCTGTACATTCCAGATTGCCCCTTCGGTATTCTATATCGTTAATTTACTATAAGCATATGTTTATGACATACTAGCAGCCAATAGTTTAGAGAGTTAAATGACAATAACATACAAGTGATAGAGGACAACCTATCATATAATATTATCTGTTACAAATGTACAACTCAATCATTACAATATATACCACTAGTAATGCATTGAGATAAAGTGAAACTTAGATTGATCAATGAACATTAGAGAACCCCGAAGGGTCAATCAAAAATAGAAAATCCAGAGACAGAGGCAATAATGTCCAGAAGACAGTACTAAGACAAAACAAACTAAACACAAAGAAATTGACAGTGAGGGTCCTTTGAGAACGAAACATGTTGATAAAAGATATGGCTTTAATTTTACTTGTGTTAGATTTTTAGTTATATGCAGCACCAGTCTAGCATCAATTACCTGTATTTGGACTATAAGTCTCTCAATTGAAGTAATATTCCTGTGTTATACTATATCTTGCTACATACATATTATACTTTATATATTACTTTGAAATACAATTACTCACAGTATTAAAGCTTCAAAGTTTGATTGTATTTGTTCATTTATTTATATCTTGCAGCTGTTTATAATGCATTACAATAAAATGACATAAATCAAATTAGGCACCTTCAACAAATTGCCGAAAATTTATTATTTGTAAAATGATTGTATTCCCACTTTGACAGCAGTCAAAATGTTAGCCATATTTATAAGCAATTACTTTGTTGAAAAAGTAGAACAAATATTCCCCTTTTTCATAAATAGAGCACTGTGTAATGGGAAATTGTTTCATTTGAGCCCAAATTACTAACTGTTTGAGATTCCGGTTTTACTATGATAGCCAAATTTAAGTTTTCGCCATTTCTGTAAATATGTGTTTGAGGTCAAGCACCTGTAGTATTCTTTTTTGGATATGTATTCTTGTTACATTTTATTCAATACAAACTAGAACAGTCAACATGTTCCTTGCCAAACAGAATATTCAATGATGAGATGAATGACTTGTGATCAGCCAAATATTCCTCTTTATCATAACAAGTATTTCAGTGAGTAGGATTACCAGAGCATTGTGCAATGGGAAGTGGTTTCATTTGAGCCCAAATCACCAACAGTTTAAGATGCCGGTTTTACTATGATAGCCATGATATTCAAATTTAAATTTTCTCCCCCTCTGTACCTATGTGTTTGAGGTCACTTTGCCCATGTGTCCACTATTTAGTATTATATATAGCAGCTGTTCTGAGGGTGTGGTATGTTATCAATCAAATCATGAATGGTTGAAGACTACAAACAGTTTGATGCTTTATTCACTATATAACGTTGAAATACAACCACATAGAGTATCACAATTTCAAGTATTGATGTGTATTTTATTTATTTTACCGTTATTTGCATTCCAATAAAATCACATCAATCAAATCAGACACGTTCAGCAACTTGACGAGTCTTTATTAGTTGTAAGTATTACTCTTATTTCATTCTTGGCTATAGCTTACAATGCATGTATATGTACAGCGTATCTAGATTATCCTTTGAAAACGAAACATTTGGATTAAATGTATGGTTTCTTTGAAATACAATTACACACAGTATCAAATATTCCCCTTTTTCATAAATAGAGCACTGTGTAATGGGAAGTTGTTTAATTTGAGCCCAAATTACTAACTGTTTGAGATTCCGGTTTTACTATGATAGCCAAATTTAAGTTTTCGCCATTTCTGTAAATATGTGTTTGAGGTCACTTTGCCCATGTGTCTACTATTTAATATTAGATATAGCAGCTGCTTCGAGAGTGTGGCATGTTATCAATCAAATCATGAATGGTTGAAACACAACCACATAGAGTATCACAGTTGCAAGTATTGATGTGTATTTTATTTATTTTACAGTTATTTGTATCCCAATATAAAATCATATGAATCATATCAAACACGTTCAACAACATTACGAAACTTTATCTGTTTTCAGTATTCTTATTGTTTGTTGTTGTACACATTCTATGACTTAGAATATATGTATATGTATAATGTATGTTGTTTAAGAACAAGTTACGCAAATTATTCAAATTCCACGACAACATAAAATAAATTGTATAACTCTAATCAAACATATAACTAATATGTAACAGGAACAGATTGAGGGTATGCATTAATCGAACCTGCTTTGAAACACCGTATTTTGAAATAGCTACATTAATTCGAATGCTTTGTGTATTTTTTTCTGAACAGAAATATGAATACATTTGATTAAAAGAACTCCAAATTAAGCAATATTATGCTATGTTTATTACTTAAGACTGTAATATGTAAAGATTGAGAGCATGCATTCATTGAACATGATTTGAAACACCATATTACTAAATATCTACATTAATTCAAATGGGATGTTCTTCCTAAAAATACTATAAATACATTTGATTGAAACAACTCAAAATTACACAATATTTTGTTATATGTATTGTTTAAGACGAGCAGAAAGCTACAGACCTAATGAAGTATGAACATGAAACATTTGTTGACTATTTATAGGTATTTAGACAACAATGCCATATCAGTGATAGAGAACAACACCTTCAATAATCTACCAAACTTAACATATCTGTGAGTATCATTTAGTATAATTTATAGAAAAATATGTTCCTTATATGACAATATATGTCTTTGGAAATGCTGTTTTGTATATATAAAGCAAGTTGCTGACAAATGTGCCCTCCGAACTCTACATATATGTCGTCGATACGGAAATCCTACTTAGTGGTAGCTCAATTTTCAGTGTAGCACTTTTGTCTGTTTTCGTGGTTGATAAAATGAAATAAGTTAATTCATGACTGATGACTATCAATTTGTAAAGCTTCTTACCATTTTCAACATACTCGCGTTCTTAATGATATCGTTAAACGTCTTTATACATTCCCACGATGAATGGTCAGTAAAGTGTAGAAAAGTTGCATGTTTGGACAAACTAACTTTCTGAAATAGAACGATAGTTAAAATTATCCAGAAGATCTAGGAATTCAGTATCCACATTTGATTGAAACTACTTCGTCAATAGACGTTGTCCCAGTATGATTGCATTCCGTCTTGGCAGCAGTCAAAATGTTGGCAATATGTATAAACAATTACTTTGCTGAAAAAGAATAATGACTTGTAGTATTATTTCCTCGATATGGATTCTTGTGAGATTTTGGTATTAAATATCAACGAGAAAAGTCATCATGTTTCTTGTTAAATAGAATATTCAATGACGAGATGAATGACTTGTGAACAGCCAAATGATCCTCTTTTTCATAGCTAGTATTTCAGTAAGTAGGATTACCGAAACATTGTCCAATGGAAAGTTGCTTCAATAGAGCCCAGACCAACCACTGCTTACTATGCCGGTTTTACTATGATAGCCGTGCTACCCAAATTTAGATTAACGTTATGACCAATTTAGATGATGTACATATGTATTAGTGGTAACCCCGTCGCACCTGTGTCTGCAATTTTACCATTAGATGTAGCAGCTGTACTTTGAAACAGGTTAATGTTCTCTGAAAACTAAAGTGTACTCTTTGCAAGCAAACTCTATCAAATATATATCTTACTTTCATAAGGAGAATAGTATAATATGTTTGTGAGGATAGGGATGGGTGCTTTGAACGTGAAATAGCAAAACTGGAAAAAATTCAAATAGAATCACCTAGAATATTTCGGGACTAACACATATTTGCAAGTAGAGATTCTTTTTCATATGAAACAAGGTCGGAATATTTATCTTCTAGACGTAAATATCGCAAGCTGTCAGAATTTTCCCAAATGCATAATACAGTATGTCCTCAATATTTGGGTAATAGTCTACCTCCTACTGTATATTATATCAGTGATCATAATTTCCAAAGCGATGAAAACTATACAACACCATCAAGAAAACTTAGAATGATATCCTTTATACCATCCACTGTTTCGTTATGGAACAAATTAGAATCAAATATTAGAAAAAGCCTAAACATATGATGTTTTAAAGATCCAATGCATTACTATTAAATCTCCGGAATATTATGGGTCCAGAAAACTAAGCATACTTCATGCTAGACTACGACATCAATACAGCTCATTGAATTCTGATTTATTTCGCATAAAAATTACAAATGACTCAAAATGGCAATGTGGTTTCCCTTTTGAAGATTCAATTTATTATATAATGGAATGTCCATTACACCTAAACGAAAACTTTAAGGTAAATTGCAAAGGTCATAGCATTTTGTCAGATGTACACATTTTTAGATACCTTGATAGAAAATCTTAATAATTTTCAATTTACTCAAGACTTTTATGCGAAATCGCTATGTAGATTTACCTGTTTAAAACCACGGGAAATATCAATCATGATTATTCCTCTTTAAAAATCTCCTTTCGTCACGTTGTTCGTGTCACTTCTTCATTTTTATGGGGACAAATATAATCATACCATATTCTTTCTTTGTGTAGAAAACGATTGGGCGAGTGGACATTGATCATGATTTCGAAAGTTTTGCAATCGCAACCACGTTATGCAATATCTGTGTCACAAATGACCATGGATATGTTCCACTTGTCGTAAACACTTCCCGGTTCTTTCCTGGTTCATGACTTATCTAAGTATACTAATTAAAAACATCGCTTGTTAAAATATACTAAAATGCAAGAATAAATACCCTGCTTCTAGGATATACTCCCGTGGGTCCATCGTGCACCTATAATATGGGTCCGTATTAGGAAATGTGAAATATCAAACAGTTATTGTCGTGCCATGACGCGTAAATATTATCAATGTATACCAGAAAAAAGGTAGGCGTTCAGATTTCAAAGCGGAAATGAACTCTCGGTTCATACAGAGGAGAGGAAAAAAAAATAATTATTGTTTCCTTTGAAAACAGTATTAACCCCTTTCAACGCACCTCTCGATGCCGAAATTGGGTTAAATCGCCCACAGTTGCAAACATATATTGTTGTCTATCACGTTGGCCGTTTGTTTTTTTTTTGCTAAATAGATCACAAAATATATAGGTATTTTCCTGTAAAACATTGGACAATTACCTTAACTAGCAAGGTTAACACAATGGCAAGACCTGGAATTTATTTACGCAGACATTCTGAATAAGACCTCCTTGGCTTTGATGTTTACGAATGACATTTTCTATATATATTTTTCACTTATTATCAAGTCGTTTACATGTGCTGTATTTCCTTTTGTGTCGTTGCGTGACATGCAATTTATTTTATTTTTGCTCATGATCTGGCAGAATATCCCCCCTTTTTGTGCTAGGCTATAGACGGATGAAAACATATTAAATTTAACAGAACATTTCTAGTTTCGTCCTTGTCATTTTTCTTTTTACCATGTCTGTAATATTTGCTTTGCATTACCTCTCGGTATCTTTTGATATTTCTAAAGAAATACTTTCTGAAAAAATGGCCCCCATTATGGAAATGTTTGGATTCGCCTCTGAGATACATGTAGATTGTAGTACAGTGTGGTATGTCGACAATTGTTGAATACGGTACAACGATCTCTGTTGTAGATTGTGTAAAAAAATATGTTTTAGTGAATCAATGTATTTCGTTGTTAATTGGCCAGTGACAGGGTTATAATGGACACAATAGCCTCCGATGAGCCTAGTTATGAAGAGAATGAATTAGAAAATACAGGGATTATTCCTGCATGTGCTGTAGCTTTAGACAAGAAAAAGCCTCTGGAAGAAGATGACACTTTATTGCAAGATTAACCATAGAAACAAGTGATGTTGAATTAAGAGACACATTTTGTACTGATGTGAACGATCACCTTTTTGCATAGCGATGACGATATGCATAATTATTTAATAGGCTAGGAACACAAATCCTGTGAAGATACAGATGAGGATTACAAATTCCATCTTGATACAGTACATAAATGACATTCTGACTAGGAAACACATTATTAGTGCGCAGATGGAAGGGCTTGCACTACCTTGTTCTAAGTCATTCTCAGTAGAGGAGGCAGATAATGTTAATGTTTGATATTTCATGAAAGACGACGCAGTGATGTGAAAATGGAGGCCACCAGATGCGAATGTGCAAGATACATGGAAAGTGATCTGCCAGATAGTGGTACCGGAAGAAAACAGTTGTGCGCCTGGCCCAATATTTGTCAATGACTGAAGTGGGTGTTAACCAAACCTCCAACAGGATATTGACCCATTTCTACTGGCCAAATATAAGACATGACGTAACCGAGGACAGTTGATCTTGTAACATGTGCCGATTACGGGATAATCGAATCAAAACAGTCGTGTAGCTCCATTCCGTCCCGTACCCGCTTTTGAAGAAATCTTTCAGTAGGGTTATTATTGACTTCCTAAAACTAAATAAGGAGATATATGTTTACTCTCCACTTAGGAATATTAAAGCTAAAAATATCAATTAGACTCTAATTTTTGTTTTTACCTTTGTGGGTCTTCCTATTACAATTCAGTCAAATCATGAATCCCATTGTATGTCTCATTTATTTCAGCAAGTTATGCATCAATTTAATTAAATATAAAACAGTTTAAATCTAATGCATAGCCCCCTGATTCTCACGGTGCTCTGTAAAGATTTCACAAGACCTTAAAATATATGATGAAAACATTTTGTTTAGACAGTCAAACAAATTGGGATGATGGGGCCCAGATGCGATTGTTTCCTTTAAGGGAAGCCTTCCAATAATTTCTATGTCTTAGTCCTATTGAACTGGTTTGTGAACACTCTCTGACTTGACTTATTCCACTTTGTCCAAAGGGGGAAATACGACAACCACAATGTCTTTCCACCTCTTTCTGTTCATGACTGCTTTCTTTGCCTCTTTCCATGTCTTGTCAATCTTTTTAGTTCGGCTATAAGTCCCCGCCGCCAGGTGTTCTTTGGCCTTCCTCTCTTTCGATGTCCTTTAGGATTCCAATCTAGAACATTGGTATCATTTTTTTCGGATGGTATGTCCAATCCATTTCCACTTTCTAGATCTAAATGTGTGTTCTATAGGATGTGTGTGTATCCTTTTCCAAATGTCTTTATTTGAGATTTCATTTGTGAGAGGTTCCTTAAAGATTTTGAAAGAAAGTGTTCAAAGCATAAGCTTACAATAGGATGTGAAATAGAACATGACAATTCGAAACAAAGCCAAGATAAGAATTTTTAAACCAGGCGAGAAAGGTATTGTGTTATTACTTATTCCTTGTCATCCATTACAAACTAAATATGCTTGGTCATATGTAATTGAATCCATACTGAATGAGTTAGATTATATTGTAAATATACTTACGAGAAGAAAGAAAAGACAAATATGTTAGGTGACAACACAAGGATTCTCGACAGGATATACGCTAACAGTGAATGTTTGCGATGCAGATGTTACTGCAGTTTTGCTCCAAGAAGGTAAAGAAGACATATATCTGCCTAATTGCTCTTGTTTCTTAAAAGTTTGACAAAGATCAGAAATAAATAATCCACAATTGGAAAAAAATGACTTGCCTTAATCTTATTTTTGAAGCATTTTGGTGTACATGTCATCCATTCGTGGTGTTTACTGATCACAATACAGTCACATTTATTAACGAAATGCAAAATAAAAATCACAGACTAACGAGATGGGGATTAATGTTGCAAGAATATAATTTGATTATAAAACATATTAAATATAAAGATAATTGCATAGCTAATATTTTGTCTAGAATTGGATAATACAAATGTGTATTCAAAAGATGATACATTATGTATCTATAATAAATATGACATAATACTTTATGTTTTGTTCTTGATAGCATTACATCATAAGTGCAAATAGGTTATCAAATATAGGTAAAGTTGTTTACACGTTTTTAATTTTGACGCTGAATTTAATATATTCTAGATAATGTTCATGTATATAAACAATGTCACATGTTTAGGAAAGTTCTAGATAATTTGATGAAATAGTAAATAAGACCCAGCAACTTCTAGAGATGTCAGTCTAAGATTTATAATTGATATAATATGTCGAGTCTATTGCATTGCATTTGGACTTCTTCACTTAGTAAAACGTAAAGATGTTAGGCCGATCCTTTGATTTCACGTTCCGCTTTACAGATGATGTCCTTTCAGTAAACAATTATGTTGATCGCATCTATCCCATTTAGTCTGACATAAAGGATACCACCGCTACATATATGTCTGCTTCATATCTTAACCGACACCTCGAAATCGACAAGGAGGGGTGTAAGAAGGAAAATTTACGACAAAAGCGATGGTTTCAATTTTCCCATTGTGATCTTTCCATTTATGTGTAGCAACATTCCAGCAGCACCTGCATATGTAGTGTATATTTAACAGAAGATACTATATTCCAGAGCGTGTGGCTCCTATCAACATTTCCTTGATAGAGGATGCTGCTAACAAGGGTTCCTTTTGGTCGCCAACATGACTTGGTTGACCATTATGGAATATCTGTTTCACAATGACCACTAGTGTAGCAGGATCTACAGACCCTTCTGGAACACCTGAGTTCATTCCGGTCTTTAATGGGATTCGAGTTACTTGACCTTTAGTTTCATATGCATGCTTTGTATATCGTTGTTTTTCTTTTTGTACTTTTTCTTTCGGCCATTGTATTGTCTGTTCTTCGATATGCTGATTATGATTGCCCCATTGGTATCTTCAAGTTTTTCTTAGTAAAGTCACGTGACTTGAATATTGAACTATTAACAATTTCATGGGCCAACATTTGGAATCTTTCTGGATTAGAACTATAAAATATTGCAATTCAACAAGAATTAATTTTCATCAAACAGGATTGCACTAATATACCGGAAAGGACAAGAACATTTATTCTCAAGGAATTTCATCTTAAACATTGACAAAGAGGCCAGAACTAATTTATTAATTTGATTTGTGTAATTGTATAATAGTATTAAATAAATGTTGGTGTTATATTAAAGAATAGAAACTTAATTGATTGCTGATTGTATCTTTCTGTTACTAGAATATTCTAGAAGACATATTTTCGTTACATTAGTTATTGATGTTATCGGCCAAATCATGAATGGTTGATGACTTATTAAAAATGTATTATACTTTATTCAATATGTTACGTTGAAATACAATTACATTGAGTATCAAAGTTTGTAGTATTGATGTATATTTTTTATTTGACAGTTATTTGTATTCAATAAAATCACATCAATCAAATCAGACACGTTCAACAACATTATGAAACTGTATCTGTTGTCAATATTCTTGTTTGTTGTTGTTGACATTCTATGACTTACAATACATGTATATGTATAATGTATGCTTATGAACTATTTACGCAACATATTTAAATTCCACGACAAAATAAAATAACTTTTATAAATACAAGTAATATGTAACTGGTAAAGATTGAGGGTATGCATTAATTGAACCCCCTTTGAACACCGTATTTTTAAATAGCTGCACTAATTAGAATGGGTTGTGTATTTTTACTGAACAGGAATATGAATATATTTTATTGAAAAAAATGACACAACATGTATCCATCTATGGTATACTTCACCTTGGAAGTTTTGACTGAAGGCCTCAACCTATGACAGAATGTCTCAATGATACCATGTCGTTTCGCGCAGATTACATGTTCGCCCCGGAAAATATGTTGATTCGCCCCACTTAATCGCTATTATATTATATTAGATGAAGTCTTTTTCGACAATTTGTTGGTAATTATTTATTTTTTAGTTGTATGCAAAAAAAAAATAAGATACAAATAATATCAAAATAATAAAAATATATGATAAACAACGGAGTTAACATCATCATGATGTTATATTATAATATTTAATAATTATTGATCAATTATTACTAATTAAACTGCAAAAAAATAATAAAGATAAATTAATAAAAAATTGAAAATTGTAATTGTTTTTATTCTTTGATCTGTCGAATACTAATTCGGCTGCACGTTTTACCAGACACTACCACACACGAAATCATATACAATTAGAAAATAATGAAACAAACCAACAAGCTGCAAGGTTCAGAGACGCTATGTCCCACTTGCTATACATTTTATATAGGAAAAGACTAATAGCTATTGGTATAGAATATTTAAAACACTAAGCAACCCTTACATCAGCGTTCATGTATAAATAAAAGAACACTTACAAAAACAAAAACAAAAACAAACAAGCAAAAAACAAATATACAAACAAACTAATTAAAAAAAAATAAAAACAAACGAACAAACAAACAAAGACAAATGAAACCATATTAATGCACCAATTGTAATTTGAACGAGTTTATGTTCAGCATGCAGTCTAGAAATTGCAACACTTAATTTGCACGATTTGTCAGTGAAATATTGTTAAACACAAAAGGGAGAATATTTTTCTCGATAACGAATCATCGTGAAGGGGTTTAGATTCACTTATCACTTTGTGTACAGAATGGCAGCAAAATACGATGAAATCGACTAACGGAGAGATCAAACTCTCTTTCATATGCTAATTTCTCGGATATTTAGCAATAATAAATATCAGATTTCGTATTGTTTTACAGGAAATTTATAGGTAAAGTACATACAATACTCTGTGGCTCTTATCTCCTTTGCAAAGGTAAAAATATGTCAATAATATGTCAAGTTTTTTTTTTCTTAATTACGAGTAAGAGAAAAATAAAGTACCCATATTACAACATCCAAAATCCGAATATTTGCAATGGTATTTTCCATATTTCATTTTATATAGCACTATTAATAAATGAGGGCGAAACAACCGGGGGCGAAAGGGAATAGGAGCGAAACGTCCCGGATTCGTCTCAACTTATCATAATTACGGGCAGTGTTGTGTTATTAGCTTCTGTCGTTTCCATTCTTGTAGTAAGATCGAACCTGTCAATATATTATATCACCGACAACGTCATTGTCACGGAACCTTTTTGTTATGCAAGGAAATAGCTGAAATTGCACGACGAAATACACAAAATGAACTCGTTGCTGCACAGGAAAAAAGTAAATTTTTCTTCAATTTTAACTATTTTTCACAACGGAAAGCAGGAAAGGTTTACATTTTCATATCGGAAGGGAACAACATTCTCTGATTTGTAGAACAACTTACCGTGCACACGTTTGTAAATTTTCCTCGACAGATGGTCTCAACCGAAAGTTGCAGATACCTCTTGCTTGCTCAACAATATGTTGATTCCATCTGGTTTACCAGTCGTGATATCAGTGATACATGACAATACTTCAACAATCTACCAAGCTTACAATCTCTGCGAGTATCAATTAGTATTATTTATAGAAAAATATGTTCATTATATTACAAAATATATCCCAGTTAATGTTTTTATTATATAAAAAAAGTTGTTGACAAATGTGTCCTTCGAACTCTACATATATGTCATCGGTACGGAAAACTAACTTAGTGGTAACTAAATTTGGTGTATAGTGGATGTGTTTTTCTTTTTTCGTGCTTCACAAAATAGAATAAGTTAATTCACGTCCGGAAACAATCAATTTGTATTTTTTCTGACCATTTTCAAGATACGTGCCCTATAAAGATATTTTTAAGCGTGTTTATACATTCCCACGAGGAATGCTTTGAAACGTGTAGAAAATTCACATGTCTGGACAAACAAAATTCAAAATATTAGCCATACATATAATCAATTACTATCTTGAAAAAGTAGAAGCACTTGATTCTCTGTTAAACAGAATATTCAATGATGAGATGAATGACTTGTGGCCATCCAAATGTTCCTCTTTCTCATAACTAGCATTTTGGTAGGTAGGATTACCAGAGTATTACACAAATAAAGGTTATTCCATTAGAACCAAACTCAGAACCCATTGTTTACGATGTCCGATTTACGATGATAGACGTCATACCCAAAATTAAGTTTACTTTATAATCAATTGAGGATGCTTGATGACAATCACTTTAGAAAAATGGGTGAGCATTTGTAATGAAATTAGAGTTCCTTTACGTATGTGTTAGAGGTAGCTCCTTTCCACATGTGTCTACTATTTTATTATTAGACATGGCAGCTGTACTGATATTTTGGTATATTTAGTGTTTTGCATTGATGATAGATATGAAATATTTCTTTGTTCACTAGAATATTTTTTTAATTTTCATCTTGAATTTTCATATGTTCTAGCCATTTCTACATATCGTTTATATATTTAAGCAATGTCACATTTGTTAAATGTTCCAGAGAATTGCATGACATAGCATGCAAGACCCAGCAACTTCGAGAACTGTCAGTCCTGGATTTAGGATTTGTATGATAGCTGGAATATATAGTATTGAACTTGGATATATTTACTTAGTGAAGTCGGGTGACTTTAACATTGAAGTATTAACAATTTCAGCGGCCAATATTTCCAAACTTTCAGGATTAGAACTAAGGGATATTTTAATTCAACTATAATTCATTTTCATTGAAAAGAATCGAAATAATATACCAGAAAGGACAAGCTAATTTAATCTGAAGGAATTTAAATTTGAACATTGACAGACAGGCCAGTTATAGTTTATTAATATGCTATTTGTAATTATATAATAATATTAAATATTTTTTTTCATTATATTAAAGAATAGAAACTTAATTGATTGCTGGTGGTATCTTTCTGTTACTATAATACTCTAGAACACAATTTACGTAAAACTAATTAAGGGCTCGTCCGCGAGGACGACTATTTGTAAGAGAAAGTTTTTAAAAAGGAGATGATTTATAGAAGTCTATATTTTCTTGAATTATTTATTTATTACCACCAACAATCAAAATGGTATTTTCGACAGAAGAATGTATGTCAGAATCAAACAGGGAGGCGTCTGAGGGAATAAATATGAGAATTGTTACTGCAATCCAAATTTGAATTTTGAGGTTAAAACTACCATGTTAAAATTTGAAATCCGTAACATTATTGTTGATGAGGAGATTTTGGGTGAAGATGATTTGGAATTGGTTAACATTATTGGGGGTGATACTGTAAAAATGAGAGAAATTGAAATGCATGGAAAAAGCAAATTCAAATTCAAATTCAGACTTAAAGAAATAGAAAAGGAAGAAATGGAAGAAAAAAGAAGTAAAGAAATGTAAATGCAAATAAAACTTAAAGAACTTGAACTTGAACAACTTAGGCTTTCTATATAAAAAGAGGAGTGAGTGACTTTGGTGTTACCTTCAATTACAAAATAAATTTGATGTTGTGAAGTACATGAGATTAGTTCCACCTATTTTGGAGAAAGAAGTGGACAAATTGTTTGTTCATTTTGAGAAAATTGCTTAAAGTCTGGTTTCGCCCAATGAATAGTGGACCTTACTTTTGCAAAGTGTCCATAGGAGGAAAGCCCGAGAAAAAAGTTCAAATTATGAAGAAGTGAATGAAGCCATTTTGAAAGCATATCACTTAGTAACGGAGGGTTATCGGCGAAAGTGTAAAGGTTGTAGAAAACGGGATGAAACACTCATGTTGAATTTGCCCGTGAAAAATTACCTTTGTTTGAACAGTGGCTCACTTCTTGCGAAGTAACTACAAATTTTAATAAATTAAGACAAAACAATTATTATTGAAGAATCTAAACAATGCATTAATTCAGATATTAAGACATATAGATGAACATAGCGTTTCCAGTTTAGTAGAAGCCAACACTATGGCAGATGATTATGCACTGACGCAGAAATTAATGTTTTTGATAAATAAAAGAGCTGGAAATGTCCCGAATTTGAATTATGTTCAGAATAGAGCCCCTTCTTATAACCATTGTGATCAACCAAAATCAGGTTCTTGGCAGAAAAAAATAGCAATAGTTACACAATAAATAAAGAGGAATCACTTTAATGTTGTTCCTAGTTGATAAGAAAAAGGACAAATTGTTTCAGAATGTTCTTAAAAGAAACAATCAGAATACACCACAAGGTTCTATAGCATGTAATGCTTTAAAAGACCCTATCATGCCCATTGTAGTTGAAAAAAGCAAATTTAAGGTTTTCAAAATCTCAGCTTGATATTATGGAGAATTATATGCCCTTTATAACAAAGTGATATGTATCACTGACAGGTGATAAAACCAGTCTACATCCCATTCAAATAGTGCGTGATACGGGAGATTCCCAAACTTAAAAGGTGAAATGGAAATGCCATAACATGTTTTTTTTCAGATTTGCACATTTTTAGATAGTGATTTTAGTACCTTGATAGCAAATCGTAATCATTTTCAATTTTCTCAAGACGTTTATGCGAAATCGTCAGGTAAACTTACCTGTTTAAAACCGCCGATAATATCATTCATGGTTATTCCCATTTAAAAAGCTCCTGTATTGACGTCACTCGTGCCATTTCTTCTCTTTTATTGGGACACAGATAGTCATACCATATTCTTTATTTGTGTGCAAAACGGTTGGGTGGGTGGTAATAGGTAACAACGACGACTTGGTTGACCGCTATGGAATATCTGTGTCACAAATGACCACTTGTAAACACTTCCCTGTTCATGACTTATCTAAGAATACTAGTTACAAATAATGTCTTTTGTTAAAATATACTAAAATGAAAGAATAAATTCCGTGGTTCTAGGATATACTCCCGTGGGTTCATCCTGCAAATATATTATGGATCTGTCTTCTTAACAAATGCGAAATATCAAGCAATTATTGGCGTGCAATGACGCGTTTTGGAATACAACCGTGCGAAAACGTTACAAGTCATTTTCAATTCTGACTTACAATTGTTGTCTGTCCTTTCAAATGAAGACCGTAAATATTATCAATGTATACCACGAAAGAGGTAGGCGTTCAGATTTCAAAGCGAAGATGCACTCTTTGTTCATACAAAGGAGAAGTGGCACGATCACATCCCCTTTTGTCTGTCAGAAAGCAGTAATATGTTGCCTTGAAAACATTATTAGCCCCTCTCGATGTCGGAATTGGATTATATTAGATTAACTGCAAGCATATATTGTTGTCTAAGATGTTGCTCGTTTGTCTGTTATGCTAAATAGACCACACAATGCATAGGTACATTCGTGTAAAAAATTGGCAATTGCCTTTGCTAGCAAGGATAATTATATATATAACACAATGGAAAAACCCAGAATTTATTTACGCAGAAATTCTGAATAAGACTTCCTTTGGCTCTGATGTTTACAAGTGACATTTTTTATATATTTTTTAAATTTATTATCAAGTCGTCTGCATATGCTGTATTTCGTTTTGTTTCCTTGCGTTACATGATATTTATTTCATTTTTGCGCATGGCCTGGCCAGAATATTCCCCTGTTTTTGTCTTAGGTTATAGACGGGTAAAATATTAAATTTAAAAGAACATTCGCAGTTTCGTCCTTGTCACACATATTATAATCGAGTCCATAAATGTTAAGTACCAATCACTCAATCATCAATCAATCAATCAATGTAGATGAGGAATTTAATATATAAAATGTGTTCACCGACGATAGAATGAAATAATGCTAAATTTGGCGTTAAGCAAAAATCAATCATTCCCGTGCCTTCAAATACTGCCAGTCTTTGGCAATTGTCATATGCAGCCTCTGACAAAATCTTTAAAGTTATGAAGGCGGTCAGCATTTGGTAGAAGTAGAACAAGCTCTGACAAAAATATGCATACTGTTGAAGTCGGTCAGTATTTGTTAAAAGTAGAACAGGCTCTGACAAAAATCTGCAAACTGTTGAAGGCGGTCAGTATTTGGTAGAAGTGATACTAATGTCAAATTGTATTACACAAGAGGAACAAAAGGGATTATTTAGTTGTAATTAATTATTTTCTCGTTGTAGCAATTGGATTAATATCCAAAGCAACAGAACAAACATGACATTTCTACCAATATTCAAATTGAGGCAAACGCTTTGTTTGAATTACTTATTTCTTTGTGAAACCTGTGAAAACAAAATAGAACAGCAAGTAAAGTGTTTCATACATGCGTTATATACCATAGCACAAATCATATAAACTGTGTTTATTTACATCCCCGGTATAACTGCTAAAAAATACCATAATGTTTATCAAGACAAGAAGGTACCTAAATGACAAATAATTAAACAATAATCCCTCCATCTTTTGAAGTTTGTAGTCCACATGGAATTGTTTCGAGTATCAAATGCATATCCATGATCTAATAGCATATATTTACTTATCAACGTGATAAATTTATATTTCAACGAATCAAATGTCGGTAGAAATAGAGGAAATGTGCATGAAACATACAATCCAGATGCATACAAGTATCAGCCTCAAGGCCACTGACAGCCATTTGTTGCCTCTATGTGCCACATCGGAACATGCGAAAGGTAGATCTGTGAATCGAGCTATGTGAATCTTCATCACCCAGGAACTGTTTTCTCTTCGCGAGCACCTGGGTTTTGGTGAGGTTCATGATGCTCATATTTTTACTTTTCTGTGCTGTGTTGTGCTTTTGTGTTTGCTTGTCTTCGTCCTGTGTCATCTGTACACAATAGTGCCATTGTCTCTAAGCTGTACATTCCAGATTGCCCCTTTGGTATTCTATAAAGTTAATTTACTATTAGCATTGTTTATGACATACTAGCACAAAGTATAAACTAAATATAGTTGTTGACTATTGATGAGAGTTAAATGACAATAACATACAAGTGATAGAGGGTAACCTATCATTTAATATTATCTGTTACAATTGTATAATTCAATCATTACAATATATACCACTAGTAAGGCATTGAGATAAGGTTAAACATATATTGATAAATAAAAATAAGAGAACCCCGAAGAGTCAATCAAAAATAGAAAATCCAGGGACAGAATCAATAATATCCAGAAGACAATATCTAAGACAGAACAAAAAATACACACAAAGAAATTGACAGTGAGGTTCCTTTGAGAACGAAACATGTTGATTAAAGATATTGTTTCAATATTGCATGTGTTAGATTTTGTATTTATATGTAGCACCAGTCTAGCATCACCTGTATATGGAATAAACGTATCTCAATTGAAGCCAAGTCCTGTGTTATACTATATCATGCAACCTTTATATATTACGTTGAAATACAATTATTCACAGTATCAATGCTTCACAGTTTGATTATATTTGCTCATTTATTTATATCTTGCTGCTATGCATAATGTATTACAATAAAATCACTTCAATCAAATCAGACACCTTCAACAAATAGCCGAAACTTTATTATGTGTAATATGATTATGCTCCCTCTTTTATAGGGATCGCTTACTTTTGGGGACTCGCATTATGCTTTGATGGTTAATGGTAGTGGGTCCCCTAAAATGTTAGATATATATTGTAAAAATTATTTAACTTTTATTGAATTGTGTTTCTCTCGGAACATGACACTTTATGGGGCAAAATCCCAAAACTAAACTTTGTAAATGACGGCTAAAGTAAATGAAGGTTATTATAACTTTGCCGCACGGACATGAATTCCACATCTCGCTGTTCTATATTCAACGATTACTAAAATGTCATAGGTAATACATTTTATCTAAAAATGCATTAAAAGGAGGGAAATGTGAAGGTAATAGTTCATGTACAAATAACCAGAGTTACTAATATTTATCATCCATATTTCTTATACAATATTTTTTGAGAGAAGTATATTTATAAATTCCCAATCGAATATTGTCTAAATGTAAATAAATAGCTAGCGTACGAAAGTTTGGCATGCATTTTTTAATATTTTTATTTCAAATTAATTGTTTTGTTTTTAATTCATATGTTTTTAATGTATTATTTATATGTTGAATCGATGCCTGTAATGTCACTTTGCTCACTTTCACCATCAGAATATTGAGAAGCTATGTTATCTTCATAGACGCAGCAGACTGATCAGAACCCAAAGACCTCACAGTATTTGCGTACCAAGAGGAGATAATTATGCTAAGCTCCGGCAGATAAATGGTGACATACATTGCACAAACAGTTAGTTTTCGGCATTATTTATCTATCTTTATCGAGTAAAGCAATACAATCAAATACTCAAAACCTTTGCATTTCACCTTTAATGTTAGGAAATGTTTTCCCTTAATAGGGGAAAATGTCGGCTGGTGCAAATGTGATGTTACAGGGGGTAGACCCAGTTTGTCATAGTGTTCCACTCCATCACATTAAATTAAAATCAGACTTTGTTTCGGACAGGTTGTAGCAGGGATAAGACCTACATTTTCTGTTCATGATATTTCTTTGTTATTTGGTATCGATTTGAGTCGGTGGCAAGGTTATAATGGACCCAAAAGTATCCGTGGAGCCTAGTAATGAAGAGAAAGAATTAGAAAATACAGGGTGTTTCTGCATGTGCTGTAACTTTAGCCATGAAAAAGCCCCTGGAAGAAGATGGTACCATAGAAACAAGTGATATTTAATTAAAAAGCACATTTTTTTTTGCTCATGTCAACGATTACTTTTAACATAGCGATGACGATATCTCGTTATTTTATAGAAAAGGAACAACAATCCTGTCTAGATACAGATGAGGACTGAACATCCCATCTTGATACAATCCAGTGTCATAGGTCACGGAGTGATGATCCTGTTCTAAAGCAAGCAATAGGACATGTCAGTAATGACCTACTTACTAGGGAACGACTTATTATAGTGCACAGAAGAAAGAGCTCGAACTAACTTGTTCTAAGTCATTCTCAGTAGAGGAGGCAGAGAAAGTTAATGTTTGCAAGCAGTTGTGCGCCTGGCCCATGGTTCGTTAATGACTGAACACGTCGGTGTTACCAAACCTCAAACAGGATATTGGCATATTGCTCTGGGCCGAATATAAGAAGATACGTAGCAGAGGACTATTGATCTTGTAACATCTGCCAAATTATGGGATAACATGATCAAAGTAGTCGTGTAGCTCCACTCCGAGCCGTACCCGCTTTTGAAGAGTCTTTCAGTCGGGTTATTGTTGACTCTGTGTGGCCCCTTCCTAAGACTAAATAAGGAAATCTATGCTTACTACCTATAATGTGTGCCTTCACCTGAAGCCATTACACTTAGGAATTTTAAAGCTAAAACTATAATTAAGGCTCTAATTATTTAGTTTTTTGCTTTTGTGGGTCTTTCTAAAACAATTCAGTTAAATCAGGGATACCATTTTATGTCTTATTTATTCAGCAAGTTATGCATCAATTAAATTAAATATAAAACAGCTTAGATCTAATGCATGTCACCCCGAGTCTCAATGAGTCTGGACAGATTTCATCAGACTTTAAAAAATACCATGAAAACATTTTGCTTAGACAGTCATAAAGATTGGGATGATGGGGTCCACATGCTATTGTTTGCTGTAAGGGAAGCCTTTCAATAATCTCTAGGTTTTAGACGTTTTCAACTCGTTTGTGGACACTCTGAGGCCCCTTAAAGATTTTAAAAGAAAAATGGCATTGTGAAAATACTGTTATTAGTATTTTAGATACTGTGTAATGTTTTAAGCATAAGCTTACAAGAGCATGTGAAATAGAACAGGATAATTTGAAACAAAGCTTAGATAAAATGAAACAGTGGTATGATAAGGATGCCATGATTAGAGAATTTAAACCAGGCGAAAACTTTATTGTTGTTATTGCTCATTCCTTGTCATCCATTACAAACTAAATAGTTTTGGCCATATGTAGTTGAATCCAGACTGAATGATTTAAATTAAATTGTGAATACTCCTACGAGAAGAAAGAAAATACAAATATGTCAAGCGACAACACAAGGCTTCTCGAAAGTATAAGCTAACATTTGATGCTAGTGATGTAGGTGTTAGTACAGTTTTGGTTCAAGCAGTTAAAGATGACATAGATCTGCCGAATTGTTCTTTTTTTTAAAGTTTGACAAAGATCAGAAAAACTAATCCACAATTGAAAAAAAAAACTTGCTTTATTGTTATCTTTGAAGCATTTTGAAGTACATTTCATACATTCGTGTTGTTTACTGATCACAGATTAATGTGATGGCGTTTAATGTTGCAAGAATAGAATCTGATTATAAAACATATTAAATGTAAAAATACTTGTATAGCTAATGTTTTGTCTAGAGTTGGATAATATTGTGATGAATTTATATCGAGATTTATCAAGAGAGGAGATATTATGTAAATATAATAATAATAACATATTACTTTGTTCATTAGAATATTTGTTGTTGATATGTCCTAGATATTGTTTATGTTTAAACAATATCTAGAACATATGATATATGTTATATATGTTATGTATAAACAAGGTCACATTTTTTGGAAAGTTTTAGAGAATTTCATGAAATAGTATATAAGACGCAGCAACTTCGAGAGCTCTCAGTCTACAATTTAGGAGTTTTATAATTGCTGGAATGTATAGCATTGTACTTATATATCTTTACTTAGTAAAACGAAAAGAAGCTAGATCGATCCTTTAATTTCACGTTCCTCTATACAGATGATATCCTTTCACTGAATAATTCTGTTGTCGCGTCATCACATTGAGCCTGAAATAAAGGATACCACAGATACATATGAGTCTGCTTCAAATCTTGAATACACCTCAAAATCGACAGTGAGGGGCGGTTAATAACGAAACTTTCAATTTTCCCATTCTGAACTTTCTATTTATATGTAGCAACATTCCAGCAGCACCTGCATATGGAATATTTATTTCTCAGTTGACAGGATATTGCGGAGATTGTGGCTCCTATCAGGATTTACTTGATAGAAGATGCTGCTAACAAGGAAGCTACTGAAACAATGGCTCCTTTTGATAATGTTGAAGTCAACACTTCGAACATGTTACGGTCGCCTATATGACCTGGTTGACCGTTATGGAATATATGTGTCACAATGACAACTGATATGTTGCACTTGTCGTAAACACTTCCTGATCCTTTCCGCATTCACGACTTACTAGCGTGTTTGTAACCAGATTAACAGGACGGTGCCACTAGTGGAGCTGGATCTGCAGACTCTTCTGGGGCACCTGAGTTCACGCCAGTCTTTAGTGGGATTCGTGTTACTCGAACTTTAGTTTGATATGTATGTTTTATAGGTCGTTGTTTTTCCTTTGGTATATTTTTTTTGTCATTGTGTTGTCCGTTCTTCGATATATGGATTATGATTGCCCCTTTGGTATCTTCAATCTTTTCTTAGTAAAGTCACGAGACTTGAACATTGAACAACTTTCATCGGCCAATATTTGGAGACCTTCAGGATTAAAACTAAAAGATATTGTAATTCAACAAGAATTAATTTGCATAGAAAAGGATCGAACTAATATACCGCAAAGGAAAATAACATTTATTCTAAAAAAATTAAATTTGGACATCGACAAAGTGGCCAATAATAATTTATGAATTCGATATTTGTAGTTGTGTTATATCAAAGAATAGAAACTTAATTGATTTTTGGTTGTATTTTTCTGTTATTAGAATATTCTAGAAAAAAAACTTTTCGTAACATTAGTTATTTAAGTTATCAATCAAATCATGAATGGTTGATGACTTATTGAACATGATGCATACTTTATTCAATATGCTACGTTGAAATACAACTAAATAGAGTATCAAAGTTTGTAGTCTTGATGTATATGTTTTATTTGACAGTTATTTGTACTCCAATACAATCACATCAATGAATTCAGACACGTTCAACAACATCACAAACACTTTATCGGTTGTCAATGTTCTTTCTTGTTGTTGTTGATATTATATGACTTACATTACATGTATATGTATAATGTATTTTGTTTAAGAACAATTTACTCAAACTATTCAAATTCCACGACAACATAAAATAAATTTGATAATTGTAATCAAACATACAAGTAAACTGCAACAGGTAAAGATTGAGGGTATGCATTAATTGAACCCGCTTTGAAACACGGTATACTTAAAGAGCAAACCCACTATTGTTTGTACGCATCAGCTAACGCATTGTATTGTGATGCTAAATCTCCGTGACGTATTTATATATTCTGCGACGCCGGACAAAAGACAACTCTGTTTATCAAAAGAAGCAAAAACATATTTCAAAAAGAGCGTTCACACTCTGAAGATATATTTTTTTCATTTCATTCGAATGACATCTGTTTGCTTTTACATTATATGGAATATGAAGAAAAAATCAAAGATAAATTTTTCTTTATTTCAGATAAATTCGGAAAATGTCAAGACTTTTTTCGCGCGGGAAAGTGAAATCGTCAAATATATATACGACGGAACATATTATTAAATATGTTTTCAGCTCTGCCACACAAAGAATTATTCACCCCGAAAAATAAAAAAAACAAATTCAATGATATCGCGTATGAACTAAAAGCTGTACTGCTTTTTTCCAGGACCAGTCGGTTTTCTTAATTTTGAGAAATTCGCATATTTCGTGATACTATAGCAACCAAACGAAGTCCGTTACCTATATTTGTTTCACCTAATTTCAACGAAGAGCCCATATTCTTTTTCTGTGCAAAATTTGAGCAAAGAATATACGATATTTGTAGATAGTGGGTTTGGTTTTTAAATAGCTACACTAATTAGAATGGGTTGTACATTTTTTCTGAACAGGAATATGAATACAATTTATTCAAACAAATGAAACGAAATTGTTTATTCAAATGTGTGTGTTAGTGCACCCAATTCTAACACAATCAAAATCTAATCAGATTCCATGTACATATGTGTTTGAGGTAATTTTGCAAATATGTCTACTATTTTACCATTAGACATATCAGCTGTTCTGCTGGTGTGGTATATTTAGTTATTAATGTCATAAATCGCATCATACATGGTTGGACACTTATTAAAAACATATGATAGTGTATTCAATATGCTACATTAACTAACCACATAGAGTATCACAGTTTCAAATATTGATGTATATTCACTATTTTAGTTACTTGCATTCCAATAAAATCACATCAATCAAATCAGACAGGTTCATGTACATTCTTTTGTTTTTCATTTTATGACTTACAATACATGTATATCTATTATTTAGGTTGTTAAAAAAGAATACGCAAAATATTCGAATTCTAGCACAAAATAAAATAACTGTTATAATTATAATCCAACATATAAGTACAGTGTGACAGGTACATATTGAGGGAATTTAGTATTTGAATCCGCTTTCAAACACTCTATTTGTTAATAGCTACCTTCATTAGAATGGCTTGTGTATTTTTTTCTGAGCAGGCATACGAATGCATTTTAGTGAATCAACTCCATAATACGCACACCGTATTACTAAATAGCTGCATTAATTCAAATGGAATGTTCTTCTTAGCAATAATATATATGCATTATATTGAAGCATCTCAAAATTGCACAATATTTTTATATATGTATTGCTTAATACAGAACAGAAAGCTACAGTCTTAATAAAGTATATTCATGAGACATGTGTTTATTGTTAATAGGAGGTTACAGAACAATAATATATCAGTGATAGAGGCCAAAACCTTCAACAATCTACTAAACTTACAACATCTGTGAGTATCAATTAGTATTATTTATAGAAAAAATATGTTCCTTATATGGCAATATATGTCTTAGGTAATGCTTTGATTATATAAAACAAGTTGTTGACAACTGTGTCATTCGAAATCTACAGATATGTGATTGTAATACATTGTTTTCTTTTTTCGTGCTTGATAAGTTAAAATAAGTTAATTCACGACCGGAAACTATCAATTTGTATTTTTCTTTCCATTTTAATGAGATATACGTTATAAAGATATTCTTAAACGTGGTTATACATTCCCACGAGGAATGGTTTGTATCGTGTAGAAAAGTCACTTATTTGGACAAACAAAATTCCGGAGTCAAAATGTTCGCCATATATATAAACAATTACTATCTTGAAAACGTAGAAGCACTTGTAGTAGTATTTTCTCTACATGGATTCTTGTGAAGTTTTGGTGTTCAATATAAACTAGAAAAGTAATCTGGTTTCCTGTTAAGCAGGATATTCCATGATGAGATGAATGACTTTTGATCAGCCAAAAGTTCCTCTTTCTCATAGCTAGTATTATAGTAAAAAGGACTACCAGAGTATTGCACAAATAAAGGTTATTGCATTACAGCACAACTTATCCACTGTTTACGATGCCCGATTTACTATGATAGCCGTGATACCCAAATTTAGGTTTACGCTATAATCAATTGATGATGCTTGATGACAATCATTTTAGACAAATGTGTGTGCATTTGTGATGAAATAAGAGTTCCTATACATATGTGTTAGAGGTAGCTTCTTTCCACGTGTGTCTTCGAGTTTATTATTAGACATGGGAGTTGTACTGATGGTGTGGTATATTTAGTGTGTTGTATTGATGATAGATATGATATATTACTTTGTTCATTAGAATATGTTTTATTGCTGATAGCATTACATCATCAGTGCATATAGGTTATCAAAAATAGGTCAAGTTATTTACAAGTGTTTAATTTTTATCTTGAAATTTGATATGTTCTAGCCATTTCTACATATTGTTTATATATGTAAGCAATGCCAATTGTTTTTAAATGTTCCAGAGAATTTCATGAAATAGTATGTAAGAGGCAGCAACTTCGAGAGCTGTCAGTCCTGGATTTAGGATTTGTATGATAGCGGGAATATATAGCATTTCACTTGGATATATTTACTTAATGAAGTCGGGTGAATTGAACATTGAACTATTAATAATTTCAACGGCAAATATTTCCAAAGTTACAAGATTAGAACTGAGTGATATTTTAATTTCACTATTATTCTTTTTCATAGAAAAGTAGCGAACTAATATACCGGAAAGGACAAGCTAATTTAATCTAAAGGAATTTAAATTTGAACATTGACAGACAGGCCAGTTATAGTTGATTAATTTGTTATTGTATAATAGTGTTAAGTATTTTTTTTTATTATATTAAAGCATAGAAACTTAATTGATTGTTGGTTGTATCATTATGCTACTAGAATACTCTAAAAAAAAAACTTTAAGTAACATTAAGGGCTCGTCCGCGAGGACGAATATTTGTAAGATAAATTTATTAAAATGAGATGATTTATAGAAGTCTATAATTTCTTGAATTATTTATTTGTTACAACCAACAATCAAAATTGTATTTTCGACAGAAGAATTTATGTCAGAATCAAACAGGGAGGCGTCTGATGGACTAAATATAAGAATTGTTACTGCTATCCTAATTTGAATTTTGAGGTTAAAACTACCATGTTAAATTTTGAAATCCGTAACATTATTGTTGATGAGGAGATGTTGGGTGAAGATGATTTGGAATTTGTTAACAATAATGGGGGTGATACTGTAAAAATGAGAGAAATTTAAATGTAGGAAAACAGCAGATTAAAATTAAAACTCAGACTTAAAGAAATAGAAAAGGAAAAAATGCAAGACAAAAAGAAGAATTGAAGAAATGCAAATGCAATTAAAACTTAAAGAACATGAACTTGAACAATTTAGGCTTTCTAAATAAATAGAGGAGATAGAGCCTTTGCTGTTATTTACAAAATAAATTTGATGTTGTGTAGTACATCAGATTTGTTCCACCTATTTTGGAGAAAGAAGTGTCCTGACGAGGAAAGCCCGAGAAAAACATTCAAATTATGAAGAATTGAATGAAGCCATTTTGAAAGCATATCAATTGGTAACGGAGGCTTATCGGCAAACATATAGAAGTTGCATAAAACGGGAAGATCAAACTCATGTTGAATTTGCCCGTGAAAAAGAACTTTGTTTGAAAAGTGGCCCACTTCTAGCGAAGTACCTACACATTTTAAAAAATTAAGACAAAACAATTCTTATTGAAGAATTCAAACAATGCATTAATTCAGATATTAAGACATATATAGGTGAACATACCGTTTACAGTTTAGTACAAGCCACCAATATGGCAGATGTGTATACACGGACGCAAAAATTAATGTTCTTGAAAAATAAAAGAGCTGGAAGTTTAGTGTAAACATACTTTATTAATTAAGACATATCATAAATTACATACATAGTGTGACAAATACAACTGCAATTGAATTAATTAAAGGGATCCGAAAACAAGCTATTGAGCTTACATAAATTCGTCTCCCAAAGGTAAATTATACATTATACTTTATGATTTGTTTCGAAAGATAGGACAATTACGTACACTACTATATTATAATTGAATTTGTGTAAAGAGAAGAAAGGCAATTGGTTGCGTTTGAGCTAGCTTTCGTGCAGGTGAAGATTAAGAGGTGAATCTTTAACTACTCAGAATACATTTTTGAACTGTTAAGAAGATCTCAGAGTTTAGATGAGCTGTTAGTTCATTAGATCCTAATAGTAAGATGCCGAGATTTAGTTGTATAGGAAGGTGCAGGGTGTTTATATAACGTTGTCTGGAGATATTATTGCGAGGACAATGAAATAAAAAATGTTCAGATGTTTCTATCGAACCACAAACACAGCTAGGTGAATCTACAATATTTGTCTGGTACAAATGTGAGTTCAATGAGCTACACTCCATTCTCAATCTTGTGTGGAGAATTTTTCCAAAACGAGAACCAACATAATAATAGAATGGATGCTTAATAAAGCGTGTTCTAAGGTGTGACTTAAATGAAGATAGTGAAGTGCAGTTTTTAAGAGTTTCCGGGAGAAGATTTCATGAACGGACGGTTTGTTGTAAAAAATAGTTTGAATATCAAGATATGCGTGTTCTGACCGGTGGAATTATTGCGGAATGTCGAGTGTTATGGTCATGGATACTGCGTAGGTTTATTGGCACAATGTTGCTAAGGTACTGGGGAGTTAAACCCTTCGACATTTTAAAGAAATATACCAATCTATGTTGTTCCCTTCTCTCGCTCAATCTTTCCCAACCCGTTTCCGTGTATAACTTATTAATAGAAACTAAACGGGTACCCCCAGTTACAATTCTGGCAGCCTCTGTCTGAATGCTCTCTAGTTTATTTATCAATGACACTGACTTATTGTCCCAAATGACATCTCCATATTCTAGTAATGGACGAATGAAAGACATATAAATCTTTTCTAGTGTTTTTCTGTGAAGAATAAACTTAAATTTTATCAGAATATTAACTCTAGTATACGCCTTTTTTGATATCATATCTATATGCTTTCCCCAGGTCCCATCATCAGATATGGTAAGTCCAAGGTGTTTATGCTCCGTCACAGAGGAGATAATATTATTGTCCATCACAAGTGGTGGATGAAATGGTCTGTTAGTCTTCCTATACATTTTCAATGTTTCTGTTTTCCGGGAATTGAAGTTAACTAACCATTTCATAGACCAGTTGTGTATTTTAGTTAAGTCTCCGTTCAATGTTTCCGCTGTATCTAAAGGTTCATCTACGATTAAGTAAAGACTTTTGTCATCCGCAGATAACGTAATAGATGAGTTAATATCAGCAACTATATCATTTATGTAAATTTTGAAGAGCAGAGGACCCATAATTTATCCCTGTGGGACACCCGCATGGGTATTTTCCCAATCCGAAGTACAGCCATTTATAACTACCCTTTGTTTCCTATTTGATAAATAACTATCAATCCAAGCAAGTAATTGTCCATTAATACCTATAGATCTCAGTTTCCTAAGCAGTCCCCTGTGCCATACCCGGTCAAACGCTTTACTGATATCGCAAAATATTACCCTAATTTCTTTCCCTTTATCTAAAGCATTCCCAAATTCCGCTGGAAGTTTGAATTATGTTCAGAATAGATCCCCTTCTTATAACCATTTTGATCAACCAAAATCAGGTTCTTGGGAGAAACAATAACAATAATAACAGTCTCCCCAAAAAAAATTAAGGGGAATCACTTAAATCTTGTTCCTATTGTAAGAGAAAGGACAAATTGTTTAAGAATGTTCTTAACAGATTTGATTTGATTTTGATATGATTTTTTTTTGTTTTAACGCCACGTTTAACAATATTTTAACTGATATGTGATAAAATCAGTCTACAACCCATTAAAATATTGCGTGATACGGGATATTCCCAAACATAAAAGTCGAAATGCAAATGTCATTACTGTTTTTCAGATTTATACATTTTTAGATAGTGATTTTAGTACCTTGATAGAAAATCGTAATCATTTTTAAATTTCTCAAGACGTTTGTGCGAAATCGTCAGGTAAACTTACCTGTTTAAAACCGCGGGAAATATCAATCATGGTTATTCCCATTTAAAAAGCTCCTGCTTTGACGTCGCTCGTGCCATTTCATCTTTTTTATGGGGACACATATAATCATACCATATTAGTTCTTTGTGTGCCAAACGGTTGGGCGGGTGGAAATAGGTCACAACCATGACTTGATTGACCGTTATGGAATATCTGTGTCACAAATAACGGATATGCTCCACTTGTCGTAAACACTTCCAGGTTCTTTCCTCGTTCATGACTTATCTAAGTATATTAATTAAAAATGTCGCTTGTTAAAATGTACTAAAGTGAAAGAATAAATACCGTGGTTCTAGGATATACTCCCGTGGGTTCATAGTGGATATATATTATGGGTCTGTCTTCTTAGCAAATGTGAAATATCAAGCAATTATTGCCGTGCACACAATTTATAGATATATTCGCGTAAAAAATTGGCAATTGCCTTTGCTAGCAAGGATACTTATATATATATAACACAATGGCAAAACGGTGAATTTATTTACGCAGAAATTCTGAATAAGACTTCCTTGGCTCTGATGTTTACAAGTGAGATTTTTCATATGTATTTTTAATTTATTATCAAGTCGTCTACATATGCTGTATTTCGTTTTGTGTCGTTTCGTGACATGCAATTTAATTTGTTTTTGCTCATGACCTGGCCATAATATTCCCACTTTTTTGTTCTATGTTATAGACGGGTAAAACCATATTAAGCTTAACAGAACATTTCCGGTTTCGTCCTTGTCATTTTTCTTTTTACCATGTCTGTTTCTTTGAATTACATCTCGGTATCTTTTGATATATCTAACAAAAATGGTCTCTGAAATAAAACGACCCCATCAAGGAAAGGTCTAGATCCGCCTCTGAGATACATGTACATCTCTGTTTTAGATTGTGTAAAATTGTATCTTTTAGTGAAACATTGTATTCGTCTAATGCCAATTATCCACTGAAGCATATTATAATCGACTGCGTAGAAGCCAATCAATCAATCAATCAATCAATCAATCAATCAATCAATCAATCAATCAATCAATCAATCAATCAATCAATCAATCAATCTATCAATCAATCAATCAATGTGCATGAGGAATTTAATATATAAAATGTGCTCACCGACAATAGAATGAAATAATGCTAAATTTGGCGTTAAGCAAAAATCAATCATTTCCGTGCCTTCAAATACTGTTAGTCTTTTGTAATTGTCATGTGCGACCTCTGACAAAATCTTTAAAGTTTTGAAGGCGGTCAGTATTTGGTAGAAGTAGAACAAGCTCTGACCAAAATCTTCAAATTGTTGAAGATGGTCAGTATTTGGTAACAGTAGAACAGGTTCTGACAAAAATCTGCAAACTGTTGAAGGCGGTCTACTAATGTCAAAGTGTATCACACAAGAGGAGCAAATGGGATTATTTAGTTGTAATTAATTATTTTCGCGTTGTAGCCTTTGAATTAATATCCAAAGCAACTTAACAAACATGACAGTTCTACCAATATTCAAATTAAGGCAAACGCTTTGTTTGAATTACTTATTTCTTTGTGAAACCTGTGAAAATATAATAGAACAGAAAGTGTAGTGTTTCATGCATACATTATATGCAATAGCACAAATCATATAAACTTTGTTTATTTACATCACCGGAATAACTGGTAAAAAATATCATAATATATATCAAGACAAGAAGGTACTCAAATGACAAATAATTAAACAATAATTCCTCCATGTTTTGCAGTTTGTAGTCCATATCAAATTGTTTCGAGTATCAAATGCATATCCACGATCTCATAGCATATATTTACTTATTAACATGATACATTTATATTTCACCGAATCAAATGTCGGTAGAAATAGAGTTAATGTGCATGAACACTACAATCCAGATGCATACAAGTATCAGCCTCAAGGCCGCTGGCAGCCATTAATTTCCTATATGTGTCACATTGGGAGATGCGAAGGGTAAATCTTCACCAACCAGGAACTGTTTTCTCTTCCTGAGCACCTGGGTTTTTGTGAGGTTCCTGTTGCTCATCTTTTTACTTTTCTGTGTTGTGTTGTGCTTTTGTGTTTGTTTGTCTTCGTCCTGTGTACACAATAGTACCAGTGTCTCTAAGCTGTACATTCCGGATTTCCCCTTCGGTATTCTATAGCGTTAATTTACTATAAGCATTGTTTATGACATACTAGCAGCCAATAGTTTAACTAAGTATAAACTAAATATATTTGTTGACTATAGAGAGTTAAATGACAATAACATACAAGTGATAGAGGGCAACCTATCATTTAATATTATCTGTTACAAATGTATAACTCAATCATTACAAGATATACCACTAGTAGTGCATTGAGATAAAGTGAAACATAGATTTAGCAATAAACATTAGAGAACCCTGAAGGGTCAATAAAAAATAGAACAATCCAGAGATAGAGGCAATAATATCCAGAAGACACAGAACTAAGACAGAAAAAAACTAAGCACAAATAAATTGACAGTGAGGGTCCTTCGAGAACGAAACATGTTGATTAAAGATATGGCTTCAATTTTACTTGTGTTAGATTTTTAGTTAGATGTAGCACCAGTCTAGCATCAATCACCTGTATATGGACTATAAGTCTCTCAATTGAAGAAATATTCCTGTGTTAACCTATATCTTGCTACATGCATATTATACTTTACATATTACGTTGAAATACAATTACTCACAGTATCAAAGCTTCAAAGTTTTATTGTATTTGCTCATTTATTTATATCTTGCAGCTATTTATAATGCATTACAATAAAATCACACCAATCAAATCAGACACCTTCAACAAATTACCGAAACTTTATGATTTGTAATATGATTTTATTCCCTCTTTGACAGCAGTCAAAATGTTAGCGATATATTTATCAACAATACATTTTTTGAAAAAGTAGAAGCACCTGTAGCATTCTTGTTTGTATATGTATTCTTGTGAAAACTAGAACAGCCATCATGCTCCTTTCTAAACATAATATTCAATGATGAGATGAATAACTGGTGATCAGCCACATATTCCTCTTTATCATAACTAGTATTTCAGTAAGTAGGATTACCAGAGCATTGTGCAATGGGAAGTCGTTTCATTTGAGCCCAAATCACCAACAGTTTAATATGCCGGTATTACTATGATAGCCGTGATATTCAAATTTATTTTTTTTCCCTTTCTGTACATATGTGTTTGAGGTCATGTGCCCATGTGTCCACTATTTAGTAATAGATATAGCAGCTGTTCTGAGGGTGTGGTATGTTATCAATCGAATCATGAATGGTTGAAGACTAAAAAGGTTTGATACTTTATTCACCATGTAACGTTGAAATACAACCACATAGAGCATCACAATTTCAAGTATTGATGTGTATTTTATTTATTTTACCGTTATTTGCATTCCAATAAAATCACACCAATCAAATCAGACACGTCCAGCAACGTGACGAGTCTTTATAAGTTGTAAGTATTACTCGTATTTCATTCTTGGCTATAGCTTACAATGCATGTATATGCACAGCGTATCTAGGTTATCCTTTGAAAACGAAACATTTGGATTACATGTATGGTTTCGTTGAAATGCAATTACACACAGTATCAAAGCTTCAACATTTTATTTTATTTGCTTATTTAGTTATATCTTGCAGCTATTTGTAATGTATTACAATAAAATTACATAAGTCAAATTAGGCACCTTCAACAAATTGCCGAAAATTTATTATTGGTAAAATGATTGTATTCCCACTTTGACAGCAGTCAAAATGTTAGCCATATTTATAAGCAATTACTTTGTTAAAAAAGTAGAATCTCCTGTATTAGAATAGTCAATAAATGACTTGTGATGAACCAAATTTTCCTCTTTGTCTTAAATAGAGCATTGTGTAATGGGAAGTTGTTTCATTTGAGCCCAAATTACCAACTGTTTCAGATGCCTGTTTTACTATGATAACCAAATTTAAGTTTTCGCCATTTCTGTACATTTGTGTTTGAAGTCACTTTGCCCATGTGGCTACTATTTAGTATTTGATATAGCAGCTGTTTCGAGGGTGTGGCATGTTATCAATCAAATCATGAATGGTTGAAGCACAACCACATAGAGTATCACCGTTGCAAGTATTGATGTGTATTTTATTTTTTTTACAGTTATTTGTATCCTGATATAAACTCATATAAATCATACCAGACACGTTCAACAACATTGCGAAACTTTATCTGTTGTCAGTATTCTTATTGTTTGTTGTTGTTGATATTCTATGACTTAGAATATATGAATATGTATAATGTATGTTGCTTAAGAACAATTTACGCAAATTATTCAAATTCCACGACAACATAAATTAATTGTATAACTCTAATCAAACATATAACTAATATGCAACAGGAACAGATTGAGGGTATGCATTATTCGAACCCGCTTTGAAACACCGTATTTGCAAATAACTACATTAATTAGAATGCGTTGTTTATTTTTTTTCTGAACAGAAATTTTAATACATTTGATTAAAGCAACTCCAAATTAAGCAATATTATGTTATGTGTATTACTTAAGACTGTAATAGGTAACGATTGGGAGCATTCATTCATTGAACCTGATTTGAAACACCATATTACTAAATATCTACATTAATTCAAATGGGATGTTTCTCTTAACAATACTATACATACATTGTATTGAAACAACTCAAAATTACACAATATTGTGTTATATGTATTGCTTAAGACAGAGCAGAAAGCTACAGACTTACTAAAGTATGAACATGAAACATGTGTTGACTATTTATAGGTATTTAGACAACAATTCCATATCAGTGATAGAGAACAACACCTTCAATAATCTACCAAGCTTAAACTATCTGTGAGTATCATTTAATATAATTTATAGAAAAGTATGTTCCTTATATGACAATATATGTCTTTGGAAATGCTTTTTTGTATATATAAAACAAGTGGCTGACAAATGTGCCATCCGAACTCTACATATATGTCGTCGATACGGAAATCTTACTTAGTGGTAGCTCAATTTTCGGTGTAGCGCTTTTTATCTATTTTCGTGGTTGATAAAATGAAATAAGTTAATTCATGACTGATTACTATCAATTTGTAAAGCTTCTTACCATTTTCAACATAATCGCGTTCTTAATGATATCTTTAAACGTCTTTATACATTCCCACGATGAATGGTCAGTAAAGTGTAGAAAAGCTACATGTTTGGACAAACTAACTTTCTGAAATAGAACGATAGTTAAAATTATCCAGAAGATCTAGTAATTCAGTATCCACATTTCATTGAAACTACTTCGCCAATAGACGTTGTCCCAGTATGATTGCATTCCGTCTTGTCAGCAGTCAAAATGTTAACAATATGTATAAACAATTACTTTGCTGAAAAAGAATAATGACTTGTAGTATTATTTCCTCGCTATGTATTCGTAGGAGATTTTGGTATTCAATATCAACGAGAAAAGTCATCATGTTTCTTGTTAAACAGAATATTCAATGATGAGATGAATGACTTGTGAACAGCCAAATGTTCCTCTTTTCATAGCTAGTATTTCAGTAAGTAGGATTACCAGAGCATTGTCCACTGGAAAGTTGCTTCAATAGAGCCCAAACCAACCACTGTTTACGATGCCGGTTTTACTATGATAGCCGTTCTACCCAAATTTAGATTAACGTTATGATCAATTTAGATAATGTTTGATGACAATTACTTTTGACAAATGTGTGTGTGTTTGTGTACCCAATGTTAACGCTATCAGAAATTATATTAGAGTTCATGTACATATGTATTAGAGGTAACCCCATCGCACCTGTGTCTGCAATTTTATCATTAGATGTAGCAGCTGTACTTTCAAACAGGTTAATGTTCTCTGAAAACTAAAGTGTACTCTTTGCAAGCAAACTCTATCAAATATATATCTTACTTTCATAAGGACAATAGTATAATATGCTTGTGAGGATTGGGATGGGTGCTTTGAACGAGAAATAGCAAAACTGGAAAAAATTCAAATAGAATCACTTAGAATATTTCGGGACTAACACATATTTGCAAGTATATATTATCCTTCATATGACATAATGTCGGAATATTTATCTTTTAGACGTAAATATCGCAAGCTGTCAGAATTTTACCAAATGCATAATAAAGTATGTCCTCAATATTTGGGTAATTGTCCACATCCAACTGTATATTATGTCAGTGATCATAATTTCCTAAGCGATGAAAATTATACAACACCATCAAGAAAACTCAGAATGATATCCTTTATACCATCCACTGTTTTGTTATGGAACAAATTAGAATCAAATATTAGAAAAAAGCCTAAATATATCATGTTTTAAATCTAAGATCCAAGAAAACACTATTAAATCTCCGGAATATTATGGGTCCAGAAAACTAAGCATACTTCATGCTGGACTACGACATCAATACAGCTCATTGAATTCTGATTTATTTTTCATAGAAATTACAAATGACTCAAAATGGCAATGTGGTTCCCTTTTGAAGATTCAATTTATTATATAATGGAATGTCCATTACACCAAAACGAAAACTTTAAAGTGAATTGCAAAGGTCATAACATTTTGTCAGATGTACACATTTTGTTGATACCTTGATAGAAAATCTTAATAATTTTCAATTTTCTCAAGACTTTTATGCGAAATCGTTATGTAGATTTACCTGTTTAAAACCGCGGGAAATATCAATCATGATTATTCCTCTTTAAAAATCTCCTTTCGTCACGTCGTTCGTGTCATTTCTTCATTTTTATGGGGACAAATATAATCATACCATATTCTTTCTTTGTGTAGAAAACGGTTGGGCGGATGGACATTGGACATGACTTCGAAAGTTTTACTATCGCAACCACGTTATGCAATATCTTTGTCACAAATGACCATGGATATGTTACACTTGACGTAAACACTTCCCGGTTATTTCCTCGTTATTAAAACAAATCGCTTGTTAAAATATACTAAAATGAAAGAATAAATACCCTACTTCTAGGATATACTCCCGTGGGTACATCGTGCACATCTATTATGGATCCTTCTTCTTAGGAAATGTGAAATATCAAACAGTTATTGCCGTACTATGACGCGTAAATATTATCAATGCATACCAGAAAAAAAGTAGGCGTTCAGATTTCAAAGCGGAGAAGCACTCTCGGTTCATACAAAGGAGAGGAAAAAACAGTTATTGTTTCCTTTGAAAACAGTATTAACCGCTCTCAACGCACCTCTCGATGTCGAAATTGGGTTAAATCGCCCACACTGCAAACATATATTGCTGTCTAACACGTTGGTCGTTTGTTTTTTATGCTAAATAGACCACAAAATGTATAGGTATATTCGTGTAAAGCATTGGGCAATTACCTTAACTAGCAAGGTTTACACAATGGTAAGACCTGGAATTTATTTACGCATAAATTCTGAATAAGACCTCCTTGGCTTTGATGTTTACGAATGACATTTTCTATATATATTTTCATTTATTATCAAGTCGTCTACATATGCTGTATTTCCTTTTGTTTCGTTGCGTGACACGCAATTTAATTTTTTTTGCTCATGACCTGGCAGAATATTCCCCCCTTTTTTGTGCTAGGCTATAGATGGATAAAAACATATTAAATTCAACAGAACATTTCTAGTTCCGTCCTTGTCATTTTTGTTTTACCATGTCTGTAATATTTGCTTTGAATTACGTCTCGGTATCTTTTAATATTTCTAAAAAAGTACTTTCTGAAAAAATGCCCCCATTATGGAAATATTTGGATCCGCCTCTGAGATACATGTTCATTGTCGTACAGTGTGGTATGTCGACAATTGTTGAATACGGTACAACGATCTATGTTGTAGATTGTGTAAAAAATTATGTTTTCGTGAATCAAAGTGTTACGCCTTCGTGTGCTCTATGGGGCTCTACATATCAAAAAAAAAATAAACAACGAGTGGTCACCATAAAAAGTACCATTTTTGTTCTATGAGACTTAGTTTTGTTGTCTCACAATATCTATTAGGTACTCTAGGAGACTCACCTTATTTTCTATTACGAATGTTATTGTCTTATGATATGAACCAGGTATTTATTGAAGTGGGTCCCTTAATGTACATCAAGGCATTATAGGAATCATTTACCTTAGGGGACTCGCATCATTCTCTATGGTTAATGTTGTTGTCTTATGATATGCATGGTGGATCTAGGTAGTGAGCCCCCTAAAGTACACTAAAGCATAATTTACTTTCGGGGACTCGTATTATTGTTTTATGATTATGATAGTGGGTCCCCTAAAATGGTAGATATATATTATGAAAATGATTTAACTTTTATTGAATTGTGTTTCTCTCGGAAAATGACACTTTATGGGGCAAGCCCCTTAAAGTAAACTTTGTAAATTTCAACTTAAGTAAATGAAGGCTATAATAACTTAGTGTCACGGATATGAATTCCACATCTCGCTGTTCTATATTCAACGATTACTAACAAGTCATAAGTAAAACATGTTATGTAAAAATGCATTAAAGGGAGGAAAATGTAAAGGTAATAGTTCATGTAGAAATAACCAGTATTACTAGTATTTATCATTCATATTTCTTATACAGTATGTTTTTGAGAGAAGCCTATTTATGAATTCCCTGGCGAAAATTGTCCAAATATAAGAAAACAGCTAGAGTACAAAAGTTCGGCATGTATGTTTATTTATATATTTTATATTTCAAATTAAATGTTTTTGCTTGTTTTAATTTATATGTTTTTAATTTATTACTTTCTATGTTGAATCGATGCCTGTGATGTCACGTTGGTGACTTTCGTCGTTAGATTATAGAGAAGCTATGACATCCTCGTATGCGCAGCATACTTATCAGAACCGAATTACCCCATTATATTGGCAAACCAAGAGGAGATAATCATGTTAAACTGTGACAATAAGCCATACATTTACCTGTGTTTACAGATAAACAGTGACACACTTGGCGTAAAACTAGCTTTTTCGGCATTATTTAAGTATCTTTATGGAGTAAATCAATTCAATCAAATACTCAAAACCTTTGATTTCACTCTTAATGTTAGAACATAGTTTACCGATATCGGGGAATACTTCGGCTATTGCAAATGTGTTGTTACAGGGCGTAGACCCAGCTTTTCATAGTGTTTCACTACGTCACATTAATTTAAAATCAGATTTTGCTTCGGGACAGGTTGTAGTTGGGGTACGACCTGCACTTTCTGTTGATATTTCTTTGTTAATTGGTATCCATTTGGCCGGTGGCAAGGTTATAATGGACCCAATTGCCTCCGATGAGCCTAGTTATGAAGAGAATGAATTAGAAAATACAGGGATTAATCATGCAAAAGCCTCTGGAAGAAGATGAGACTTTATTGCAAGATGGAACCATAGAAACAAGTGATGTTGAATTTAGAGACACATTTTGTACTGATGTGAACGATCACATTTTTACATAACGATGGCGATATGCATAGTTATTCAATAGGCAAGGAACACAAATCTTGTCAAGATACAGATGAGGATTAAACATTCCATCTTGATACAGTCCAGGACCAAAGGTCAATGAGTGGAGGTCATGTTCATAAGCAAACAATAAGATATGTCAGAAATTACCTTCTGACTAGTGAACAACTTATTAGTGCGGAGATGGAAGGGATCGTAGTACCTTGTTCTCAGTCATTCTCAGTAGAGGAGGCAGAGAATGTTAATGTTTGGTATTTCATGAAAGACGAAGCATTGATGTGAAAATGGCGACCACCAGATGCGAATGTGTAAGATGAATGGAAAGTGATCTGCCAGATAGTGATACCGGAAGAATACCGATAAGCAGTTGTGCGACTAGCCCAATATTCGTCAATGACTGAACTGGGTGTCAACAAAACCTCCAACAGGATATTGACCCATTCCTACTGGCCGAATATAAGACGAGACGTAACCGAGGACTGTTGATCTTGCAACATCTGCCGAGAATGCGATAACCAAATCAAAACAGTCGTGTAGCTACACTCCGACCCGTACCCGCTTTTGAAGAGTCTTTCAGTAGGGTGATTATTGACTCTGTGGGTCCCCTTCCTAAACCTAAATAAGGAAATCTATGTTTGCTCTCCACTTATAAATATTAAAGCTACAGCTATAAATAAGACTCTAATTATTTTGTTTTTACCTTTGTGGGTCTTCCTAAAACAATTCAGTCAAATCAGGAATCCAATTTTATGTTTCATTTATTTCAGTAAGTTATGCATCAATTTAATTAAATATAAAACAGTTTAAATCTAATGCATAGCTCTCTAATTCTCACGGAGCTCTTTAAAGATTTCACCAGACCTTAAAATATATGATGACAACATTTTGGGATGATGGGGTCCACATGCTACTGTTTGCTTTAAGGGAAGCCTTCCAAGAATATCTAGGTTTTAGTCCTTTTGAATTGGTTTGTGGACACTGTGACTTGACTTATTCCACTTCCTCCAAAGGGGATCATAGGGCAACCACAGTGTCTCTCCACCTCTTTCTGTTCATGGTTGCTGTCTTTTCCTCTTTCCATGTCTTGTCAATCTTTTTTAGTCCCAGCCGCTAGGTGTTCTTTGGCCTTCCTCTCTTTCGATGTCCTTGGGGATTGCAATCTAGAACATTGTGATCATTTTTTTCGGATGGTATGTCCATTCCATTTCCACTTTCTATATCTAATTGTGTGTTCTATAGGATGTTGGTTTGTCCTGTTTCAAAGGTCTTAATTTGAGATTTTATTTGTGAGAGGTCCCTTAAAGTTTTCGAAAGAAAGTGTTCAAAGCATAAGCTTACAAGAGGATGTGAAATAGAACATGACAATTGGAAACAAAGCCAGGATAATAAATTGTAAACCAGGCGAGAATGGTATTGTGTTATTACTTATACCTTGTCATCCATTACAAACTAAATATTTTTGGTCATATGTAATTGAGTCCAGACTGAATGATTTAGATTATATTGTGAATATACTCACGAGAAAAAAGAAAAGACAAATATGTCAGATGACAACATAATGCTTCTCGAAAGGATATACGCTAACAGTGAAGGTTAGCGATGTAGATGTTGGTGCAGCTTTTCTCCAAGAAGGTAAAGATGACACAGATCTGCCTAATTGCTACATTTTCTTAAAAGTTTGACAAAGATCAGAAAAATAATTCCA
The DNA here is from genome assembly GCA_002080005.1 of Gigantidas platifrons. NCBI lineage: Eukaryota > Metazoa > Mollusca > Bivalvia > Mytilida > Modiolidae > Gigantidas > Gigantidas platifrons. The sequence continues at coordinate 31,572 of MJUT01017704.1, read as the reverse complement.
CAATTGAAAAAAAAATACTTGCCTTATTGTTATCTTTGAAGCATGTTGATGTACATGTCATCCATTCGTGGTGTTTACTGATCACAATACAGTCACATTTATTAACAAAATGCAAAATAAAAATCACAGATTAACGAGATGGGGATTAATGCTGCAAGAATATAATCTGATTATAAAACATATTAAATATAAAGATAATTGTATAGCTAATAGTTTGTCTAGAATTGGGTAATACAAATGTATATCCAACCCTTTTCATCAAGAGATGATATATTATGTATCTATAATAAGTATGATATACTACTTTGTGTTATTTTCGTGATAGCATTACATCAAAAGTGCAAATAGGTTATCAAATATAGGTAACGTTTTTTACCAGGTTTTAATTTTGACGTTGAATTTAATATGTTCTAGATAATGTTCATGTATATAAACAATGTCACATGTCTCGGAAAGTTCTAGATAATTTGATGAAATAGGAAATAAGACCCAGCAACTTCGAGATATGTCAGTCTAATATTTATAATTGATATAATAGCTGGAATCTATAGCATTGTATTTGGACATATTTACTTAGTAAAATGTAAAGAAGCTAGCCCGATCCTTTGATTTCACGTTCCGCTATGCAAATAATGTCCTTTCAGTAAATAATTATGTTGATCGCATCTATCCCATTGAGTCTGAAATAAAGGATACCACAGCTACATATATGACTGCTTCATATTTTAACCTACACCTCGAATGAACCTTTACGACAAAAGAGATGGTTTCAATTTTCCCATTGTGAACTTTCCATTTCTGTGTAGCAACATTCCAGCAGCACCTGCATATTTAGTGTATATTTAACATATACTACGATATTCCAGAGCGTGTGGCTCCTATCACCATTTCGTGATAGAGGATGCTGCTAACAAGGGTTCCTTTTGGTAAAGTTGAAGTCATCACTTTGAAAATGTTACGGTCGCCACCATGACTTGGTTGACCATTATGAAATATTTGTTTCACAATGACCACTAACGTAGCAGGATCTACAGACCCTTCTGGAACACCTGAGTTCATCCCGGTTTTTGGTGGGATTCAAGTTACTCGACCTTTAGTTTCATATGTATGCTTTGTACATCGTTGTTGTTTTTTTTGTGTACTCTTTCTTTCGACCATTGTCTTGTCTCTTCTTCCATATGCTTATTATGATTGCCCCTTTGGTATCTTCAAACTTTTCTTTGTAAAGTCACGTGAATTGAATATTGAACTATTAACAATTTCATCGGCCAATATTTTGTATCTTTCTTGATTAGAACTAAAAGATATTGTAATTCAACAAGAATTAATTTTCATAGAACAGGATCGCACTAATATACCGGAAAGGACAAGAACATTTATTCCCAAGGAATTTAAACTTGAATATTGACAAAGAGGCAAGTAAATATTTATTAATTTGATTTGTGTAATTGTATAATAGTATGAGGAAATTTTGGTGTTATATTCAATAAAAAAATAATTTCGCTACATTAGTTATTGTTGTTATCGGTCAAATCATGAATGGTTCATGAATTATTAAAAATGTAGTATACTTTATTCAATATGTTACGTTGCAATTCAATTACACAGAGTATCAAAGTTTGCAGTATTGATATGTATTTTTTTATATAACAGTAATTTGTATTCCAATAAAATCTCATAAATCAGACACGTTCAATCACATTATGAAACTGTATATGTTGTCGATATTCTTTTTTGTTGTTGTTGACATTCTATGACTTACAATGCATGTATATGTATAATGTATGTTGCTTAATAACTATTTACGCAACATATTTAAATTCCACGACAAAATAAAATAACTTTTATAATTCTAATGAAACATACAAATAATATGCAACAGGTAAAGATTGAGGGTATGCATTAATTGAACCCGCTTTGAAACACCGTATTTTTAAATAGCTACACTAATTAGAATGGATTGTGTATTTTCACTGAATAGGAATATGAATACATTTTATTGTAACAAATGACACAAAATGTATACATATATGGTGTACTTCACATTGGAAGTTTTGACTGAAGGCCTCAACCTATGACAGACTGTCTCAATGGTACCGTGTCGTTTCGCCCAGATTACATGTTCGCCTCTGAAAGTAGGTCGTTTCTCCCCAATTAATAGCTATTATATTATAATAGATGAAGTCTTTTTCGACAATTTGTTTTTAATTATTTATTTATTAGTTGTATGCAAAAAAAAAATTATAAGATAACAATAAAATCAAAATAATAAAAATATATGATAGACAACGGAGTTAACATCATCGTGATGTTATATTATAATATTTAATAATTATTGGTCAATTATTACTAATTAAACTCCAAAAAAAATTATTAAAGAGAAATTAATAAACAAATGTGACTTGTGATTATTTCTATTCTTTGATCTGTCGAATACTAATTCGGCTGCACGATTTACCAAACACTACTACACAAGCAATCATATACAATTAGAAAATAATGTAAAAACCAGCTAACTGCAAGGTCCGACTTGGTATACATTTTATATAAAAAAGACTAATAGCTGTTGGTACATAATATGTAAAACACTAAACAAACCCTACATCAGCGTTCATGTATAAATAAAAGAACACTTGCAACAAACAAAAAAACAAAAGAAACAAAGAACAAATATACAAACAAACTAATAAAATAAAAACAAAACTAAAAACAAATAACCAAACAAACAAAAACAAATAAAAGTATATTAATGCCCCAATGGTATTTTGGACGAGTTTATGTTCAGCATGCAGTCTAGAAATTGCAACAGTTAATTTGCACGATTTTTCAGTGAAATATTGTTGAACACAAAAGAGAGAATAGTTTTCTCAATAACGAATCATCGTGAAGGGGTTTAGATTCACATATCACTTATGTGTACAGAATGGCAACAATACGCCGAAATCGACTAACGGAGTCATCAACTCTCTTTCATATGCTAATTTCTCGGATATTTAAATATAATCAGATTTCAAATTGTTTTACAGGGAAATCCATAGGTAAAGTACATACAATACTCTGTTGCTCTTATCTCCTTTGCAAAGGTCAAAATATGTCAATAATATGTCAAGGTGTTTTTTCTTAATTATGAGTAAGACAAATATAAAGTACTCATGAACAAGCCTTACAAACATGTCTGGAAATATCTAGAAATATGAGATCAAACAAATTACCGTGCACGCATTTGTAAATTTTCCTCGACAGATGGTTTCAACCGGCAGTTGCAGATACCTATTTGCTTGCTCAAAAATATGTTGATACCATCTGGTTTATTACGCGTGATATCAGTGATACAGGACAATACTTCAACAATCTACCAAGCTTACAATTCCTCTTTCTCATAACTAGCATTTTGGTAGGTAGGATTACCAGAGTATTACACAAATAAAGGTTTTTCCATTAGAGCCCAACTCACCCACTGTTTACGAGGCCCGATTTACGATGATAGCCATGATACTCAAATTTAAGTTTACGTTATAATCAATTGAGGATGCTTGATGACAATCATCTTAGACAAATGTGTGAGCGTTTGTGATGATATTAGAGTTCCTGTACGTATGTGTTAGAGGTAACTCCTTTGCACATGTGTCTACTATTTTATTATTAGGCATGGCAGCTGTACTGATATTGTGGTATATTTAGTGTTTTGCATTGATGATAGATATGAAATATTACTTTGTTCATTAGAATATGTTGTTGTTTTTGATAGCGTCACATCATCAGTGCAAATAGGTTATCAAAAATAGGTCAAGTTGTTTACAAGTTTTTAATTTGTATCTTGAATTTTCCTATGTTCTAGCCATTTCTACATATTGTTTATATATTTAAACAATGTCACATGTTTTAAATGTTCCAGAGATTTTCATGAAATAGTATGTAAGACGCAGCAACTTCGAGAACTCTCAGTCCTGGAATTAGGATTTGCATTACAGCTGGAATCAATATCATTGAACTTGGATATATTTACTTAGTAAATTCGGGTGACTTGAACATTGAAATATTAATAATTTCAACGGCCAATATTTCCAAAGTTTCAGGATTAGAACTAAGGAATATTTTAATTCAACTATAATTCATTTTCATAGAAAAGAATCGAAATAATATACCAGAAAGGACAAGCTAATTTAATCTAAAGGAATTTACATTTGAACATTGACAGAGAGGCCAGTTATACAAATGTAGTTTATATATATGCTATTTGTTATTGTATAATAGTATTAAGTATTTTTTCATTATATTAAAGAAAAGAAACTTAATTGATTGCTGGTGGTATCTTTCTGTTACTAGAATATTCTAGAACAAAGAATACGTAAAACTAATTAAGGGATCGTCCTCGATGACGAATATTTGTAAGAACAAAATTATTAAAAAGAAATGATTTATAGAAGTCTATATTTTCTTGAATTATTTATTTTTTACAACCAACAATCAAAATGGTATTTTCGACAAAAGAATTTATGTCAAAATCAAACAGTCTGAGGGACTAAATATGATAATTGTTACTGCTATCTAAATTTCAATTTTGAGGTTAAAACTACCATGTTAAAATTTGAAATCCGTACCAGTATTGTTGATGAGTAGATTGTGGGTGAAGATGATTTGGAATTGGTTAACAATAATGGGGTTGATACTGTAAAATGAGAGAAATTGAAATGCAGGGGAAAAAAACAGATTACAATTAAAACTCAGACTTAAAGAAACAGAAAAGGAAGACATGCAAGAAAAAAGAAGAAGTAAATGCAATTAAAAATTAAAGAACTTGAACTTGAACAATTTAAGCTTTCTAAAGAAAAAGAGAAGTGAGTGCCGTTGGTGTTACCTTCAATTACAAAATAAATTTGATGTTGTGAAGTACATGAGATTTGTTCCACCTATTTTGGAGAAAGAAGTGGACAAATAGTTTGTTCATTTTGAGAAAATTGCTCAAAGTCTGGTTTCGCCCAATGAATACTGCACCTTACTTTTACAAAGTGTCCTTAGGAGGTAAGCCAGAGATACAGGTTCAAATTACGAAGAAGTGAATGAAGCCATTTTGAAAGCATATCAGTTAGTAACGGAGGGTTATCGGCGAAAGTGTAGAGCTTGTAGAAAACGGAATGACAAACTTATGTTGAATTTGCCCGTGAAAAATAACTTGTGTTTGATCAGTGGCTCACTTCTAGCAAAGTAACTACAAATTTTAATAAAAATAAGACAAAACAATTCTTATTGAAGAATGTAAACAATGCATTAATTCAGATATTAAGACATATATAGATGAACATAGCGTTTACAGTTTAGTAGAAGCCACCAATATGGCAGATGATTATGCACTGACGCATAATTTAATGTTTTTGAAAAATAAAAGAGCTAGAAATGTCCCGAATTTGAATTATTTTCAGAATAGATCCCCTTCTTATAACCATCTTGATCAACCAAAATCAGGTTTTTGGGAGAAAAAATAACAATAGTTACAGTCCTCCCAAAATAAATAAATGGGAATCACTTAAATCGTGTTCCTAGGTTGTAAGAAAAAGGACAAATTGTTCCAGAATGTTCTTAAAAGAAACAATGAGAATACACCACAAGGTTCTATAGCATATAATGCTTTAAAAGACCCTCTCATGCCCATTGTAGTTGAAAAAGCAAATTTAAGGTTTTTAAAATCTCAGCTTGATATTATGGAGAATTATAAGCCCTTTATAGCAAAGTCATTTGTATCACTGATAGGTGATAAAACCAGTGTACAACCCATTAAAATATTGCGTGATACGTGAGATTCCCAAACTTAAAAGGTGAAATACAAATGCCATAACTGTTTTTCAGATTTACACATTTTTAGATAGTCATTTTAGTACCTTGATAGAAAAAATCGTAATAATTTTCAATTTTCTCAAGACGTTTATGCGAAATCGTCAGGTAAACTTACCTGTTTAAAACCGCCGGAAATATCAATCATGGTTATTCCAATTTAAAAAGTTCATGTTTTGACGTCGCTCGTGCCATTTCTTCTTTTTTTATGGGGACAGAGATAACCATACCATATTCTTCATTTTTGTGCAAAACGGTTGGGCGGGAGGAAATAGGTCGCAACCACGACTTGGTTGACCGTTATGGAATATTTTTGTCACAATCGACCACGGATATGTTCCACTTGTAAACACTTCCCTGTTCTTTCCTCGTGCATGACCTATCTAAGTATACTAATTAAAAATGTCTTGTTAAAATTTACTAAAATGAAAGAATAAATACCTTGGTTTTAGGATATACTCCAGTGGGTTCATCGTGCATATATATTATGGGTCTGTCTTCTTAACAAATGTGAAATATTAAGCAATTATTGCCGTGCAATGGGGCAACGCGTTTTGGAATAAAACCGTGTGAAAAAATGTCAGGTCATTTTCAATTCTGACTTACAATTGTTATCTGTCCTTTTAAATGTAGACCGTAAATATTATCAATGTATACCAAAAAAGAGGTAGGCGTTCAGATTTCAAAGCGAAGATGTACTCTTGGTTCATACAGAGGAGAAGTGTGTCGATCACATTGTCTTTTTTCTGCCAGAAAACAGTAATATGTTGCCTTGAAAACATTATTAGCCCCTCCCAACGCACGTCTCGATGTCGAATTGGGTAACATCGCTCCTAGCTGCAAGCATATATTGTTGTCTAAAATGTTGCTCGTTTGTTTTTTATGCTAAATAGACCACACAATTTATAGGTACATTCGTGTAACAAATTGGTAATTACCTTAGCTAGCAAGGATACTTATATATATAACACAATGACATATATTTTTTTAATTTATTATCAAGTCGTCTGCATAAGCTGTATTTCGCTTTGTTTCGCTGCGGGACATGATATTTACTTTATGTTTGCTCATGACCTGACCAGAATATCCCCCTTTTTGTGCTAGGCTATATACGGGTAAAACCATATTAAGCTTAACAGAACATCTCCGGTTTCGTCATTGTCATTTTTCTTTTTACCATGTCTTGTAATTTGTCTTTGAATTACGTCTCGGTATCTTGATATTTCTAAAAAAATGGTTTCTAAAATAAAACGACCACCATTATGGAAAGGTCTGGATCCGCCTCTGAGATACATGTACATCTCTGTTTTAGATTGTGTAAAATGTTCTCTTTTAGTGAATCAGTGTGTTCCGTCTAATTCCAATTATCCGCAGAAGCATATTATAATCAACTGCATAGATGCTAATCAATCAATCAATCAATCAATCAATCAATCAATGTAGATGAGGAATTTAATATATAAAATGTGATCACCGACGATAGAATGAAATAATGCTAAAGTTGGCGTTAAGCAAAAATCAATCATTCCCGTGCCTGCAAATACTTTTAGTCTTTGGCAATTGTCATGTGCAATCTCTGACAAAATCTTCAAAGAAGGTCAGTATTTGGTAGAAGTAGAACAAGCTATGACAAAAATCTGCAAACTCTTTAAGGCAGTCAGTATTTGGTAGAAGTGATACTAATGCCAAAGTGTATCACACAAGAGGAACAAATGTGATTATTTAGTTGCAATTAATTATGTTTCCGTTGTAGCCATTGGATTAATATCCAATGCAACTGAACAGACATGACAGTTCTACCAATATTCAAATTAAGGCAAACGCTTTGTTTGAATTACTTATTTCTTTGTGAAATCTCTAAAAACAAAATAGAACAGAAAGTAAAGTGTTTCATACATAAGTTATAACCTATAGCACAAATCATATATACTTTTTTTATTTACATCCCTGTAATAACTGGTAAAAAAATACCATAGGTATATCAAGACAAGAAGGTACTCAAATGACAAATAATTAAACAATAATCCCTCCATGTTTTGCAGTTTGTAGTCCACAATGTTTCGAGTATCAAATGAATAACCACGATCTAATAGTATATATTTACTAATCAATATGATACATTTACATTTCAACGAATCAAATATCGGTAGAAATAGAGGAATTGTGCATGAAAACTACAATCCAGATGCATACAAGTATCAGCCTCAATGCCGCTGGAAACCATCAGTTACCTCTATCTGCCACATCGGAACATGCGAAGCTTAGATCGGTGGATCTAGCTCTGTGAATCTTTACTAACCAGGAACTGTTTTCTCTTCGCGAGCACCTGGGTTTTGGTGAGGTTCATATTGCTCATCTTTTTACTTTTCTGTGTTGAGTTGTGTTTTTGTGCTTGCTTGTCTTCGTCATGTGTACACAACAGTGCATGTTTCTCTAAGCTGTACATTCCAGATTGCCCCTTCGGTATTCTATAAAGTTAATTTACTATTAGCATTGTTTATGACATACTAGCAGCCAATAGTTTAATTAAGTATAAACTAAATATATTTGACTATTTATAGAGAGTTAAATGACAATAACATACAAGTGATAGAGGGCAACCTATTATTTAATACTATCTGTTACAAATGTATAATTCAATCATTACAATATATACCACTTGTACTGCATTGAGATAAAGTTAAACATAGATTGATAAATAAAAATTAGAGAACCCCGAATGGTCAATCAAAAATAGAAAATTCAGAGACAGAGTCAATAATGTCCAGAAGAAACATAACTAAGACAAAACAAAAACTACACACAAAGAAATTGACTGTGAGATTCCTTTGAGAACGAAACATGTAGATTAAAGATAGTGTTTCAATTTTACTTCTGGTAATGTTTTATTTATATGTAGCACCAGTCTAGCATTACCTGTATATAGAATATAAATCTCTCAATTGAAGCAATATTCCTGTGTAACACTACATACATATTATACTTTATATATTACTTTGACATTCAATTACTCACAGTATCAAAGCTTCAAAGCTTGATTGTATTTGCTAATTTATTTATATCTTGCAGCTATTTATAATGTATTACAATAAAATCACATTAATCAAATCAGACACCTTCAACAAATTACGGAAACTGTATTCTTTGTAATATAATTGTACTCCCTCTTTGACAGCAGTCAAAATGTTAGCCATATATTTATCAACAATTAGTTTTTTGAAAAAGTAGAAGCACCTGTAGTATTCTTTTCTGTATATGGATTCTTGTAAAGTTGTGTTATTCAATATAAACTAGAACAGTTAACATGTTCCTTGTTAAATAGAATATTCAATGATGAGATGAATGACTTGTGATCATTCAAATATTCCTCTTTGTTATAACTAGTATTTCAGTAAGTAGGATTACCACAGCATTGTGCAATGGGAAGTTTTTTCATTTGAGCCCAAATCACCAACATATTAAGATGCCTGTTTTACTATGATAGCCGTGATATTCAACTTTAAATTTTCTCCATTTCTGTACATATGTGTTTGAGGTCACTTCGCCCATATGGCTACTATATAGTATTATATATAGCAGCTGTTCTGAGGGTGTGGTATGGTATCAATCAAATCATGAATGGTTGAATACTAAGAAATGGTTTGATACTTTATTCAATATGCTACGTTGAAATACAACCACATAGAGTATCACAGTTTCAAATATTGATGTGTATTTTTTATTTTACAGTGGTTTGTCTTCCAATAAAATCACATCAATCAGATCAGACACGTTCAGCAACTTGACGAGTCTTATTGAGTTGTAAGTATTACTATTATTTTATTTTATGCTATAATTTACAATACATGTATATGTACAATGTATATAGGTTATCGTTTGAGAACAAAACATAATGATTAAAGATATGGTTTCGTTGAAATACAATTACACACAGTATCAAAGCTTCAAAGTTTGATTGAATTTGCCCATTTAGTTATATCTCGCAGCTATTTAAAATGTATTACAATAAAATCAAACCAATGAAATCAGACATCTTCAACAAATTGCCGAAACTTTATTATTTGTAATATGAGTGTATTCCCTCTTTGATAGCATTCAAATTGTTAGCCATATTTATCAACAATTAGTTTGTTGAAAAAGTATATGCTACTGTAATATTCTATTCTGTATATGGATTCGTGTGAAGATTTGTTATTTGATATTAACTAAAACAGTCACCATGTTCCTTGTTGAACAGAATAACACAATATGTTGTTATATGCATTGCTTAAGGCAGAATAGAAAGCTGCAGACTTAATGAAGTATAAATATGAGACAGTAGTTCAGTATCCATATTTGACTGAAACTACTACGTGAACAGAATTTGTCTTGTATGATTGTATTCCATCTTTGACTAGCAATATTTATAAACAATTACTTTGCTGAAAAAGAATAAGCACCTATAGTCATCATGTTCCTTGTTACACAGAATATTCAATGATGAGATGAAGGACTTGTGATCAGCCAAATGTTCATTTTTGTCATAGCTAGTATTTCAGTAAGTATGATAACCAGAGCATTGTGCAATGGCAAGTTGATTCATTGGAGCCAAACTCCAGCACTGTTTACGATGCTGGTTGTACTAGGATAACCGTGATATCAAAATTTAGGTTAACGCTAAGATAAATTTATATGATGTTTGATGACAATTATTTTAGACAAATGTGTGTGCTTGTGCACCCATTTCTAAAACAATAAAAACATAAATTAGAGTTCATGTACATATGTATTAGAGGTAACTATATCATCCCAGTTTCTACGAGTTTACCATTAGATATAGCCGCTGTACTTTCAAACATGTTAATGTTTTCAGAAAACTAAAATGTACTCGTTGCGAGCAAACTCTATCAAAGATATATCTTACTTTCATAAGGAAAACATTATTATATGCTTTCGATGTTTGAGATGGGTGCTTTGAACGAGAAATAGCAAAAGTGGGAAAAGTTCAAATTAAATGAGCTGGAATATTTCAGGTCTAACACAATTTACAAGACGAAATTATCTTTCCTATGAAAGAAGGTGGGCATATTTGTTTTCTAGACGTAAATATCGCAAGCCGACATTATTTTACAAAATGCATAATAAACTATGTCCTCAATATCTGGGTAATTGTCTACCTCCTACAGTATATTAGATAAGTGATCATAACCTTCGAAACGATGAAAACTATACAACACCATAAAGTAGACGCAGAATTACATCCTTTATGCGATCCACTGTTTCGTCATGAAACAATTTATATTTAAATATTATAAGTAGCCTAAATATATCATGTTTTAAATCTAGGATCAAAGAAAATACTATTAAATGTCCGGAATATTATGGAGAAGGGTCCAGAAAACTAAGCATACTCCATGCTAGACTACGACATCAATGCAGCCCATTTCAATCTGATATATTTCGCATGAACATTATAAATGACTCAAAATGGCAATGTGGTTCCCCTTTTGAAGATCCAATTCATTATATACTGGAATATCCATTACACCAAAACGAAAACTGTAAGGTGAAATGCAAAGGTCATAACTTTTTTTTCAGATTTATATATTTTTAGTGATTTTAGTACCGTGATCGAAAATAGTAATAATTTTCAATTTTATTAAGACGTGTGTGTGTGTGAAATCGTCAGGTAAGCTTACCTGTTGAAAACCGCAGGAAATATCAATCATGGTTATTTGCCTTTTAAAATCTCCTGTCGTGACGACGTTCGAGTCATTTCCTCTTTTGTATGGGGACACAGATAAGCATACCATATTCTTTCTGTTTTTGCAAAACGGTTGGGCGGGTGGATATTGGTAATTTGGACAGTTTTACGGTCGCACCCCACGACTTGGTTGACCGTTATGGAATATCTGTGTCACACATGACCACGGATATGTTCCACTTGTTGTAAACACGTCCCGGTCCTTTCCTTGTTCATGACTTATCAAAGTATACTAATTAAAACCAATTGTACTCTTGGTTCATACAAAGGTCCATCCCTTTTTTTCTGTCAGAAAACAGTAATTCATTGCTTTGAAACATTATTAGCCCCTCCCAATGCACTCCACTCCATCACATTAATCCAAAATCTTAATTTGTTTCGGGAGAGGTTGTAGTGGGGGTAAGACATATACTTCCTGTTGAGGATATTTGTTATCGATTTTTTCGGTGGCAAGGTTATAACCCAATAGTCTTCGAGGAGCCTAGTTATGAAGATATGAATTATAAAATACAACGTTTGTTCTTGCGTGTGTTATAACTTTAGCAATGACACAGTCTCTGGAAGAAAAGGAGACTTTATTGCAAGATGGTACCCTAGAAACAAGTGATGTTGAATTGAAATACACATTTTTTTTTGCTGATGTCAACGTTTACTTTTTACATATCGATTGCGATATGGCTCGTTATTTTATAGACAAGGAACAAAAATCATGTATCGATACATATGAGGACTACAAAATCCCAACTTGATTCAGTAAATGACCAACTGTCAATGAGTGATGGTCCTGTTCTTAAGCAAAATATAATATGTGAGTAATGAACTTCTGACTAGGGAATGACTTATTATACTGCACAGAAGGAAGAACTCGCACTACCTTGTTCTAAGTCATTCTCAGTAGACCACCGATATGCTACACTTGTCGTAAACACTTCCTGGTCCTTTCCGCATTCACGACTTATTATTGGGGTTGTAACTAGATTAACACGACCGGTGCCACTAGTGGAGCTGAATCTAGACCCTTCAGGAACACATGAGTTCACCCCGGTCTTTAGTGGGATTCGTGTTACTCGATCTATAGTTTTATATGTATGATTTGTAGATCGCTGTTTTTACTTTTGTGCATTTTTCTTTTGGTTCATTGTGTTGTCTGTTCTTCGATATGATTGCCCCTTTGGTATCTTCAAACTCTTCTTAGTAAAGTGACGTGACTTGAACATTGAACTATTAACTATTTCACCAGCCAATATTTGGAAACTTTCAGGATTGGAACTAAAAGATATTTTAATTCAGCAAGAATTAATTTTCATAGAAAAGGATCGCACTAATATACCGGAATGGACAAGAACATCTATTCTCAAGGAATTTAAACTTGAACATTGACAAAGAGGCCAAAAATAATTTATTAATTTTATTGGTGTAATTGTATAAGCGCATGAAGTACATTTTGTTGTTATATCAAAGAATATTAACTTAATTGATTGTTGGTTGTATCTTTCTGTTACTAGAATATTCTCGAAAAAATATTTTCGTAGCAATAGTTATTGAAGTTATCGATAAAATCATGAATGGTTGATGACTTATTAAACAAAGTATTATACATTATTAAATATGTTACGTTGAAATACAATTACATAGAGTATCAAAGTTTGTAGTATTGATGTATATATTTTTATTTGACAGTTATTTGTATTCCAATAAAATCACATCAATCAAATCAGACACGTTCAACCACATCACGAAACTTTATCTGTTGTCAATATTCGTTTTTGTTGTTGTTGACATTCTATGACTTACTATACATGTATATGTATAATGTATGTTGATTAAGAACATTTTACGCAACATATTTAAATTCCACGACAAAATAAAATAAATTTTATAATTCTAATCAAACATCCAAGTAATATGTAACAGGTAAAGATTAAGGGTATGAATTAATTGAACCTGCTTTGAAACACCGTACTTTTAAATAGCTACACTAATTAGAATGGGTTGTGTATTTTTACTGAACAGGAATATGAATACATTTTATTGAAGCAAATGGCACACAATGAATACAACTATGGTATACTTCATTTTGGAAGTTTTGACTGAAGGCCTCAACCTATGCCAGAATGTCTCAATGGTACCCTGTCGTTTCGCCCAGATTACCTGTTCGTCCCGAGTCGTTTCGCCCTGGGTCGTTTCGCCCCGGAAAGTGATTCGATTCGCCCCACCTAATCGCTATTATATTATAATAGATGAAGTCTTTAGCGGAAATTTGTTGGTAATTATTTATTTATTAGTTGTATACAAAAAAAATAATAAGATAAACATTAAATCAAAGTAATAAAAATATATGATAAACAACTTAGTTAACATCATCATGATGTTATATTATAATACGGTCTATACATTTACTCAAGAATACCCAAGAATACCCCAGAATACCCAAGAATACCCCCATATTACTCAAGAATACCTTTAGAGGACCTGTGAATATCCCTGAAAGACCGAGAAACAGATATAATTGTTCTATTTCCCCGAAACAACAAAAAACTACCAAAATCTTATTAAAATGATAAAGATGGAAATTAATGGCACAATTTCCCAACATATTAACTCTTATATGTTCAAAAAAGAAAATTTAGGACAGAAACAACAAATAATTATTGCATGGCTTGGTATAGAAGAACTCGTGGAAGTAATCAAGACCAATCTCGAATGATCAATGCAATTAATTATTTCTCAAAATATTATACAACAAAAGTATTGTTTTTACATTAGGCAAACCAAATTTTTGAGAAAACAAAAACACAATTATAACAATTTCACGATCAAAGAAATAACGGAAAATACGACGGCATAAAGATTGGCTTGCATATATATCCAGACAACATTGAAAGTGAAACCATTTTACTCAAAATACCTCCTTTCCTATAAAACCTTCAAAAATAGTTAAGTTGACAAAGTATTTCAATTTTAAAATTTTGAACTGCAAGCTTCTTATAACACCAACGTAATTTGATAAATAATTTCGATTAAAAAAACAAAATTGAAGTTCTAATAGCTTTTAAAGGGTTTATACCGTGTGTCTAACATACAAGTCAGAAATTATTTTCTTCGATTTTTCTAACACAAAAACAATAGGCCGTGGCTAGTACTCGGTACCAAAAAAGACAAAAGAAGTAGCCAAAAAGCCTACTCAAAAGAAGATTCCAGTGAATGCCAAAACCTCCAAAAGAAATTAGCATTGTGAAATTGTATCAGCAGAAGAAAAAAAAACTCTCATCGAAATTCTGAAAATATTGATACATGCAGCATTGTATATAATTTTTTTTTATTATTTATCATCTATATAAATGTGAGTATTATGTATGTATTATGTGAATAATAAACAATGAATACTTACTATATCTTAAGTTTTTATTGCAAATACAACTTTACCAAGTAAGAATTTAATTTGACATTGAGGCGTTTATACAGAACTTAAGGAAAAGTGACTGTCAGATGGACACTGAAAAGTAGATAACACAAAAGAATCCATATGATGAAAAACATACATAGCAAAACGAAAACGAAAAAGACACTCAAACAGTGCAACAAACCGAAAAAAAAGCAATAAAACCAAATAAAAGAGGACAAATTTTGTTGAATAACCATGAAATATAACAAGGAGAAATGAAATGGAGTCATGCCTTTATTATTCTTTTTTTTTCATGCAAAAATTATTAATGAATGTTAATCAGGCGTAATCAGCATGAGGAATTCACCATATTTACATGTATGAAATCAATACATGCATTAAAAAAAAAAAAAAAAANNNTACTAGTTAAGAAATACAAATAATAATTCAATCATAGTTGCCTTCTGAAATATCTCCATCGTGCAACAGAATAACAAAAATTAACCATCCAAAATCTTTCAAGATCTTTATATTATTTGTATTTTGTGGTATTTTGTTGTATTCTTGGGCATTCAAAGGGTATTCTTGGATATTCTAGCGGTATTCTTGGGTATTCTTGGGTATTATTCGGTATTCTGGAGTATTCTTGGGTAAATGTATGGACCCATTATAATATCTATTAATTATTGGTCAATTATTACTAATTAAAATGCAAAACAATAATAAAGAGAAATTAATAAAAGAAAATAAAATTGTAATTATTGTTATTCTTTGATATGTCGAAAACTAATTCGGCCGCGCGATTTACCACATACTACCACACAAGAAATCATATACAATTAGAAAATAATGTAAAAAACAACAAACTGCAAGGTTCAGATACGCTAGGTCCGACTTGGTATAAATTTTATATAAAAAAGATTAATAGCTACTGGTACAGAATATTTAAGGCACTAAGCAAGCCCTACATCAGCGTTCATGCATAAATTAAAGAACACTTACAACAACAACAACAACAAAACAAACAAAAAACTAAAAAAAAACAAACAAAGTAATAAAATAAAAACAAAAATAAAAACAAACAAACAAACAAACAAAGACAAATAAAAACATATTAATGTACCAATGGTATTTTGAACGAGTTTATTTTGAGCATGCAGTCTAGAAAATCGCAACAGCTAATTTTCCCGATTTTTCAGTGAACTATTGTCGATCACAAAAGGGAGAATATTTTTTCTCAATAACGAATCATCGTGAAGGGGTTTAGATTCATTTATCACTTATGTGTACATAATAGTGGCAACAAAATACGACGAAATGGACTAACGGAGACATCAAACTGTCCTTCATATGCTAATTTCTCGGGTATTTAAGAATAATAAATATGAGATTTCGTATGGTTTTACAGGGAAATTCATAGGTAAAGTACATATAATATTCTGTGGCTCTTATCTCCTTTGCAACGGTTAAAATATGTCAATAATATGTTTAAGTTGTTTTTTTCTTAATTATGAGTAAGACAAACATAAAGTAACCACGAAGCCTTACAACATCCAAAATACGAATATTTGCAATGGTATTTTCCATATTTCATTTTTTAAAGCACTATTAATAAATGAGGGCGAAACGACCCGGGTTGAAAAGGAATCGGGACGAAACGACCCGTGGTGAACGGGAATAGGGGCGAAACGACTCACGGGGCGAACGGGATTCGGGGCGAAACGACCCGGATTCGTCTCAACTTATCATAATTACGGGCAGTGTTGTGTTATTAGCTTCTGTCGTTTCCATTCATGTAGTAAGATCGAACATGGCAATACAATTATGTCACCCGACGATGTCATTGTCACGGAACCTTTTTGTTTTGCAAAGAAATAGCTGAAATTGCACGACGAAATACACAAAATGAACTCATTGCTGCACAGGAGAAAAGATAATTATCCTTCAAGTTTTACTTTTTTCCACAACGGAAAGCAGGAAAAGTTTAAATTTTCATATCGGAGGCGAACAGCATTCTCTGATTTTTAAAACATGTCTGGAAATATCTAGAAATATGAGATAAAACAACTTACCGTGCACACGTTTGTGAATTTTCCTCGACAGATTGTCTCAACCGTAAGTGTGTCCTTCGAACTATACAGATATGTCATCGATACGGAACACTAACTTAGTGGTAACTAAATTTGCTGTATAATCCATTGTTTTTTTTCTTTTTTCGTGCTTCACAAAATAAAATAAGTTAATTCACGACCGGAAACTTGTATTTTTTCTTTCAATTGTAATGATACGTGCGCTATAAAGATAGGTTTAAGCCTGTTTATACATTCCCACGAGGAATGGTTTGTAACGTGTAGAAAAGTCACATGTTTGGAAAAACAAAATTCCGGAGTCAAAATGTTGGCCATACATATAAACAATTACTATCTTGAAAAAATAGAAGCACTTGTAGCATAATTTTCTGTATATGGATTCTGATGTTTTGGTGTTCTATATAAACTAGAAACGGCATATGGTTCCCTCTTAAACAGAATATTCAATGATGAGATGAATAACTTGTGATCAGTCAAAAGTTTCTCTTTCTCATAACTAGCATTTTGGTATGTAGCATTACCAGAGTATTACACAAATAAAGGTGATTCCATTAGAGCCCAACTCACCCACTGTTTACGATGCCCGATTTACGATGATAGCCATGATACCCAAATTTAAGTTTACGTTATAATCAATTGAGGATACTTGATGACAATCATTTTAGACAAATGTGTGAGCGTTTGTGATGAAATTAGAGTTCCTGTACGTATGTGTTAGAGGTAGCTCCTTTGCACATGTGTCTACTATTTTATTATTAGACATTGCATCTGTACTGATGCTGTGGTATATTTAGTGTGTTGCATTGTTGATTTATATGAAATATTACTTTGTTCATTAGAATATTGTATTGTTGTTGATAGCATTACATCATCAGTGCAAATTGATTATCAAAAATAGGTCAAGTTGTTTACAAGTTTTTAATGTTTATCTTGAATTTTCATATGTTCTAGCCATTTCTACATATTGTTTATATATGTAAACAATGTCACATTTTTTAAATGTTCTAGAGAATTTCATGAAATAGTATGTAAGACGCAGCAACTTCGAGAGCTGTTAGTCCTGGATTTAGGATTTGTATGATAGCTGGAATATATAGCATTGAACTTGGATATTTTACTTAGTGAAGTCGAATGACTTTAACATTGAACTATTAATAATTTCAACGGCCGATATTTTGAAACTTTCAGGATTAAAACTGAGGGATATTTTAATTCATCTATAATTCATTTTCATAGAAAAGAATCGAACTAATATACCAGAAAGGAAAAGCTAATTTAGGGGTGTAGACCTGGGCTACCCTAAAATTGTCCCATCATTCAATTTTTATTTTAATTTGGATCATGGAATAGCTATGTCTAAATACATTATCTGTCAAAGTTTCAAAAAATTTCATCGTGCCGTTTTCTCCATAGCACATCCTAAATATAGTAATGTTGGGGGTATTCTTGACGCCAGATGGTAATACTAGTTTCGGAAGATTCTAATAGATATGCACATTTATTTCTGATTGAAAGGGAATATTTTGGCTTTAATACACTTTAGAGCGTTGTTGTTGAATAAATATGAAATATCTAGCATATCTGAATATTCTGTTTGGAGATAATCACGTGCAAAACAGTGGAAGCTGCAAAAAAGGGGGGATGCCCTGGGGACCACATTGGTATTAGACAACGGATTAAACAAAATCCTGTCAATTAATGTCCACCAAAAAATGTCACAATGAAGAATAGACATATAGCCATCACTTCACCAAATTTTACAAACTTTTACCATCAGATTTTTCAAATATTTAAATTTATGTTTTTCATGGATGGCACCCAGAAAATGAAATTGTCGAGGGAAGTTAT
>MJUT01017698.1:194049-204673 GCA_002080005.1 Gigantidas platifrons | reverse complement strand
GATACCGGATGTTTAAAATCTTCTCGGTCGGAAAAAAAAATATTATTTTCATTCCATCCCCAGTCTCAGCACTTTACAAAAAACACCAAACGACATGATTATGCAAAAATTAGCTGTACATTCTCATGCTTAAAGCATAAAGTAACGTAGGATACCTGTATAAAATAAAGGGAAAAATGGTTCCCTTCCGTCTATGCTCACAATTTCAAAATGGTAAAAGATATGCTATTGAAATTTTACAGGTTTGTTACTGATGTATTTTTCTTAAAGGAAACACAAAAATTAGAGGATATTTAGATAATTCATTTTTTTCAAAGTAGCCACACAGAAATGGCATACTTAACTGAGAATGACTGACAAGCATCTCGGTGAAGGGTAAAAACGGCAAATGCGATTTTGCAAATACCATGAAAAAAAGTTAAATCTTATGCAAATACACCTGCATGAAGTAAAAATTCTGCAAATTCACAATGCAAGGCCTGAATTTGTAAAACAATATCACGGTTATTAACCAATCAGAATCCAGCATTCTTATATAAGGTGTAATTAATTAAGTTATTTAATTTTTTTTACAAATAAGAATTGTGAGTGTACAATAGATATGTTTCAAAATCCGTACAACAAATACTTCCTTACACATATAGAGACATAACACAATTTTACATGCAAGTGGTTAATTTATATTTTTCTTTATCAATATTAACTATTCTGTCGTGTTTTGTTTTTTTCGAACATCACATAAATTTATTAAACCGTCATTCACAAAATTAAGCAATTTAGCACATGTCGTTTTTATCGGAAGCAAATCATCATCTGGAGCTTTTTTTTAAATATAGTTGTGCTTGGTAGTTATTTTCTTAAATCCTGTAGTTGAGAAATAAAATCGTCTGCTATGTTTTGTTTATTCGCATGATACATCATCAACACTACAAGTAAATAAGCATTGCGGGGGTACAATATACAATTATTTCCCCGAGGGCTTTAGCCCGAGGGAAATAACCCCAGTGGGGTTGACAATTTTAGATATTCACCGATTCAGAGGGCCGTAACTGTTTTATTATACCGAACAAACAGTTCACTGAACCGACTCGGAATTTGCCTGTCGTGTCCTTGTGTCCTTCGGTTGGGCACAGTTGAAGCTGTTCTAGAAGACTGATATCCCTCCTCCCCCCCCCCTCCACCCACAGCAGAAAAAAATTAAGCTTGGCTAAGTTGGGTGAAATTTAAAACAAGGAAGAACAATAAATAACAAAATAAAACACTAATTAAAATGTAGACGCTTCAAAATACTTACCATTAATTATAAGTGTCTAAACTTTGGAGATGCAACTCTGGTCTCTATATACTGTGACTGTACTTTTCAAAGAAAATGGTTCGTTCGGTAAATGGGTTGGTCCTGAAGTAGACAAAGTGTTCATCAGTGGCTTTTACATTGTTGAAACATTTTAAACTAATACTTTCATTGTAAATTTTGGTCCAGTTTCTGAAACTTATGCTAAGGTTATATATTTCAAGTGTAAAGCAGACCAGNTTTCCTTTGATTGATAAGAACTCTCAAATCTATACCAGAATGAGCAGCACGGATAAATTGTAGTGTAAACTGAAAAATAACTTGCTACCAGATAGAACGGCCAAATAATTTTTTTTTTGCAGATTTAAGGGTGTAGGCCTGGGTAACCCCCAATTTTTCCCATTATTCAATTTTTTTTCAATTTGCACCATGGAATAGTTATGTCTAAATACATTTTCTGACAAAGTTTCAAGAAATTTGACCGTGCCGTTTTCTAAATAGCACATCCTAAATATAGCAAGTTTGGGGGTATTCCTGACGCCAGGTGGTAATACTAGTTTCGGAAGTTTCTAACCGATATACGCATTTATTTCTGGTTGAAAGGGAATATTTTGATTTTAATATACTTGACAGTGTTATTGTTCAATAAATATGAAATATCTAGCATATATGAATATCCTGTATGGAGATAATCACGTGCAAACAATGGAAATTGGGAAAAAAGGGGGGATGCCCTGAGGTACCACCCTGGTATTAAAAATGTTATTGAAAAAAATCCTGTCATTTAATTTCCACCAAAAAATGTCACAGTAAAGAAAATATATACATGTATAGACATCATTGAACCAAATTTTACAAACTTTTACCTTCAGATTTTTTAAATATGTAAATTTATGTTTTTCATGGCACCCAGAAAACAAAATGATTTGTCGAGGAAAGTTACCACACACCCATCTTTTGCTAGTTTCTTTGTTTGTGAGATAAAAATTAACTAGCCACCAATAACAAAAAAACTTTTGAATTCTTATAATTGACACAGTGGGTGTCCAAATTACCAAATGACTGCATCTGTCTTTTTTATTTTCAGGTCGGCAGGGGAGGGGGAGGGGTGGTTTGAGGGTGACTATACTTGATTAATTCATTAAAAAAAAAACAACACACACACATACATCCACCCAGGTGTATTGTTAAATTCCTTTAAATTCTGTCCTCCAGTTGTATTTGTTTGATTCTGATTATTCTTTATTTGTCTTAGTAGAAGGAGACAGCGGTATAAGAGAGGATCAGATAATATTACAATTTTTTTCCCAAACATAGCTTTCTATTTTTACTACCGTATAATTTGCTCTATAGTTTCATAATATCTAAGATTCTGATGAATATATTTATTTTTTGTTTTTTTACAAACCCTTGAATTTCAATAGAAAAAGGTTGTCACACAAATTGTGTTACATTTCTGGCATTTTTGACAACATATTTCGATGAACATTTTTTCTGGAAAGAGATATTTCAATGATATTTTGTGGGCATATAATAATAACACACTGCATGACAATGGCATAAGCAGCAATAATAAATTAAAATACAAGGAGCACAGCTATGGAAAGGTAAAAGGAAAAGGAGTAATATTTTTTAACTGGCCAAATCCAATGTAAACAATCTTTATCACCAAGAAGCTTGGAATTGATGTGGAATTTTCAAACGCAGAGATGATCATATATTTGAGAAGACACTGAAAATAGAGTTATCTCCCATACCCCAGGTATACACCCTTAAACTGCATTCAGTTGCAGTATGGACATTTAAGATACAGATTAAAAGTAGAAGGTAAAAGGAAAAGCTGTATCTGGATGTTTGGAAATCATGATCATTAGTTGTGACAATTTGCTAGATCATATAAGATTTAGATTGAATTCTCTGCAAATCTAAATGTGGTATAGGGATGTTCGCCATGATGTCACAGGCGCGAGAATGTACCTGTGTGGTTGGCAGGATATCAAAAATTTCTATTGTCTTTCAATGAAGGCTCAACTTTAAATTGTCATTATTATTTTGTTATTAACAATAATTTAATAATTCTTTCAGAAATGAAAATTATATAGCAATAATTAATTCACATCGAAGGTTTGATAAAAATATTCAGAATAAAAAGATTGGAAATTCAATCTTGTTTTATTTAGTTTTAAAGTGTAAAAATGCATTATTTCATATTAGAATTATGAATTTATCATATCAAAATTAAAAAATGTAAACTGACAGAAAAAATACGAATTTTCTTAAGTCTCTAAAACAATTAACAGAACAATCATTGGTTTGGAAATAAAAAAGATATAAAAGTTTAAAAATTGCTTACTTTCACAGTCTTCACGAAAAACTTTTTGACCCACAAGGCATTCGGACTTCATAAGTTGTAGAATTCAGGAGTCCGAATGCAAATTTACTGGCCCGAATAAAATCAAAAATAATTTCACATTTTTATTATTACATCAATTGGCAGTTAATTGTCTATTCTCTCACAAAAATATCAAGCTTTTCCTGCAGTGGTTGCTTTCAACCAAGGGATATCAATTTTCCATTTATTGTTTTAGCAGACCTGTTTACCCCGCTTGACCTATAGGAGTAGTTTTCTTCCTTGACTGAGAGTAGTTTTCTACTTATAAGAGTAGTTTTTGTCTAATACGCTAGGGGGTTTGAAGAGTACCCCCTCACTAAGAAAAGTTTGAAAAATTAGGTATCGTTTCCTGCAATGTACATCATACAGCTTCTTGTTGAACATGATTGTTTGTTTATACCTGTGTGTATTGTCTAAGTGTAAGGATTTATTGGCTAGCCTAAAAGCATATGGTACTTACTGAAAATTTTTCAACAGTGCAGCATGTTTATGCAACCCGTTTTAACATAAAATTATGTTAATGCATCAATAATTTAAATTTTACAGTCAAATCCAGTTTATATATTAGATAGGGTAGTTTAACATATACTCGATAGACATTGAAATGATTGCCCCGTTCGATTTAGTCCGAGATTCCTCTGCCGTTCGACGACTATTTACATCTGCTGTTGTCGTTGAACGTCAGAGCGCTCTCCATAATGAAAACAGCGGATTTTTCTCCCCATTTCAGCCGTGGCACATTTCCACGTTTTGTGGCTCTCAGATTTTATTTTCTATCCAAAACCCTAACATATATCACTTCATCAATCATTTTTCTATTCATGCATAACCATCTTACCCTCAGAAATTGGTGTTACACTCCATTATAGCACAATTTCCCCCAGACCATATGATTTCGTCATTTTGAACACTGACATTTTGAAATATTTGTCACATGACTTCGAGAGAACTACGATTACCACAATGTATCATGGGAGATGATTGCCATATATGATCTGACCTTGTCCAAAATAGAGGGAAACGTAAGACATGCTCTTTCCGAAGCCCGCGGATAACACTGCCAAATGAATCTTTTCTATCCAACATATTTTTTATTATTTCCTTCTGCTCTGATTTGAGCTGTAGATGGAACTGTTTGTCATGCAGAATACGCTTTGTATCGTCTTGTATGTTTGTTTACGTATGCTAATTTGGCGCACTGTATTTAGTATCTCCCATCATGCAATGCATTGCTGTCATCTTTCAGTTAGTATCGCGAGATCACGTTAAAAAAACTGGCAGTGAAATGACCAAATCATCGGGTGTAAGGAAAAAACGTGCTGTAAATCGAGTGTAACACCACTCTCTGAGGATAAGATGGTTATGAATGAATAATAAAAGGCCGTTGGCAACACGTCCCCCGACGCCAAGGTTATATCGTAAGATTAAATTTTGAAACTACTGTAAACTAGAGAGTCAGGTGAGCCTGTATCACTCATAATTCTGAAAGGGGACCATCCAAGGACCATTTTGAAGTAAAAAAAAGGGGAGTAACTCTGGTTAGATTTGTCGAAAAATCATCATTATCGAACTTGACCTAGATATTCATGAGATACACTTACATACCAAACCTAGTTTCAATCTGACTTTTTGTTCACAAGTTATAATTTGGAAACCAAAATATTAGCAATTTTGAAGTATAAAAAGGGATGTAACTCTGGTAAGTTTGTCGAAAAATGATCGCTATTGAACTTGATCTAGATATTCATGAGATACACTTACATACATGTACCAAACCTAGTTTCAATCTGACTATTTGTTCCCAAGTTATCATCTGGAAACCAAATATTTAGCAATTTTGAGGTATAAAAAGGGGCACAACTCTAGTAAAAATTGTCGAAAAATTGTCATTATCGAACTTGACCTAGATATTCATAAGATACACTTACATGCCACACCTAGCTTCAATTTGACTTTTCATTCACAAGTTATCATCTGGAAACCAATTCGGGACACACGGACAAAGTATAAAAAGGGATGTAACTCTGGTAAGATTTGTCGAAAAATGATCGCTATTGAACTTGATCTAGATATTCATGAGATACACTTACATACATGTACCAAACCTAGTTTCAATCTGACTATTTGTTCCCAAGTTATCATCTGGAAACCAAATATTTGGCAATTCTGAGGTATAAAAAGGGGCACAACTCTAGTAAAAATAGTCGAAAAATTGTCATTATCGAACTTGACCTAGATATTCATAAGATACACTTACAAAAAAATGTACATACCAAACCTAGCTTCAATCTGACTTTTCATTCACAAGTTATCATCTGGAAACCAAAAAGCACACGGACGACACCCATTTCTATAGTCCCCTTCGACGAAGCGTCGGGGGACAAAAAAATGATTGGTGAAGCCGTCGGGGGACAAAAAAATGATTGGTGAAGCGATTAATATTAGGATTTTGGATAGAAAATAAAATCTGATAGCCACAAAACGTGGAAATGTGCTACAGTTGAGATGGGGAGAAAAATCCGCTGTTTTCATTATGGAGGGCGCTCTGACGTTCAACGACAACAGCAGATGTAAATAGTCGTCGAACGGCAGAGGAATCTCGGACTACGTTCGATTATCTCCCTTGCTTGTAGATGCAAACACCACATCTATTAATTCCTTTTATAATCATTATTCGGAACAAATTTATGTATAGTGTAATGACTTTAGAAATAATATATAAATATGTACAGTTCTCATTAAATAAAAAAATTAATTGTACACTACGATGCAAAAAAAAATCCAAATAACCAATATTGGGTTTTTAGAGATGACTATTTGAAATTTATCAGTAGTAGGGCTATCACATAAAATATCTGAAAACAGCTTAATAGATCAATAATCGTACATATTATTAAATGTAAAGATAATTCATTGCTAAATAAGATTATACAATCTCTATATATTTTCAAACCTCAATTTACGATAAATCAGATTTTTTTCCCTTTACTCTCAACTTCATCGACAAATTTCAAATATGGCGGTTATCACTTCGTTAACCAGATACGAAAAGTCCGTCTGCCACAAGTAGAACACAGTAAAAATGTATCCCCCTTTGTTAAGGGTTTGAGACAATTCCAAATTTCTGTATATTCATGTTTACATCTTTCTCTTATCAATGGCAGTGACTTCTTCAAGCTCAATCCCCTGCTTGCGTTTGGCATGCCGCCATTAATTTTCAGACACATGTTACTAGATCATCAAAGTGTTTGTAAGGAGCATGGATATCAAATAATTTTAAATCGCTCAAACGACAAAGATTCAGTGTTGCGTTCAGATATCTACCATAAGAAACAGGAGTAATTTCTGGCGATTTCTTTTCAGTTTTGCAACTTTTTAAATGTATGGGTTTTTTTTCTCAAATACTACAAAATAAATGTACATGTACTTACGACTTTGGCCACTTTCACCCAACAAGTAGAACAAAATAATGCTGATGTAATATATATTTTTTACAAACAATATCACTAGATTGTAAGTCAGTTACCGACTTCGATCTCGGGTTCAAGCTAGATAAACACCCTCGCCCAAGAATTGATGGCAGACATGGATAGGAGTAGATAAACGAGCTCCTGAAAGTTTTGTGTTTATGGAGATATTGAGTGGTTTTAGAACTTTTGAATAGGAACAAAAATATTCTACAGAGATAGTGAGTGATATTATAAACTTTTCGAATGTCAATATTTATAAACAATAATATAGCGTCAATTACAATTTCCCGAACAGAACCACAAAACATCTATTTTTAGATAGATAGACAATAGACATATATATAATACAATGTAAACAAACTAATCACGCTTGAAGTTAAAGGTGTACTCGATAGATCTACCATAATGTCACAACAATCGTCAATCACAAAATTTATATCAACCGCTACAGTTGATACGAATAAACCACCAACAGCGACGGCAAGTTCAGAACGCCAGATTGAAAAATCTAACGAAAATGTTTTTCATGACAAGTGTACACCTAAAGCAGCAAAACGACTACATTCTTGCCTGTCAAGTGATTCTGACCATAGTATTTGCATTGAAAACGAATTGGACAGTATAAAATTATCGATAGATAAAATAATTAAAAAGGATGATATAGAAAAACTAGTAACTGAAATTATGGGAAAACTGATGACAAAAATGAAGTACGAAATAAAAGACGAAGTTGTAAAAGAAGTAAGAAAAGAACATGAAAAAATCAGAAAAGAAGTGAAAATTGAAAATGAAAAATTAAAAGCAGATTATAACACCAGAATATCTAGATTAAGTGGGAAATTAGAATCGGTAGAATTTGACAATGCGAACTTACTTGAAAAAAATGCTGTGTTGTGCACTCGCATTAAAGAGATGGAAAGGAAAATAGAATCTCAGTTGAAAAGATGTCGATAGATAGCATAAGAAAAGGAAATTGGAATGAGCAGTACTCCAGAAAGAAAAACCTTAAGATTTACAACTGTGAGGAAAGAAGGGGTGAGAGACTACCAGCTACGCTGCTCAAGGAGATACACGACAAAGTGGGCTTAAACATCGACGTAACAGAGATAGTTGCGATGCACAGAATACCCGGAAGCAGGGTGCCCCCAGACCTATACTACTGAAATTTTTAAGAATGGACTCTAAAATAGCGGTAATGCGAAAAAGAAAAGATATCAATGAAACAATACAAATAAAAATTGGGGATGACATAACACAACTTAACCAAGGGTTGTTAAATAGACTGCATTTAAACGAGCACATCACAAGTGCATGGTACTTTAATGGTCATATATACAGTACTGATTTAAATGGTGACAGACATAAATTCGATATTTATGACAGTATTTCCCAGAAACTTGGTCGGTAATTTAATCCAGCAATTTAATCAATAGCTTTTGACAGTACAGTATTTTTTCTTTGTATTTTTGTATTTTTTTGTATTTTTTATTTTATTAATATCAACGATTTATTTTATATATAAATCCTTGTCAATACGATGTAAAACTAACTTGTGCTACTTTTGATTCTCATGAAACCGTGCATTAAACTTTCGTTTTTGTTTTGCTCTGATATTATTGTTACCGAAAATAGTACATGTTTCTCCGGTATTGTATTACAATTTTTGTACCATAGGTAATTTCTGGTTGGATACAAATTTTATTTAAAGTCGGAGTATAAAAACATACAACATAAGCTCTGAAGAGCTTTTAAAACCGACATGCATGTAAATAATAAAACAAGCATCAGGACATACATATGCATAAAAGCAGAGCATATACATAATATAAGACATAAAAGCACAGTAGTTGAACTAGACATGCATAAAAAGCAGAGCATATACATAACATAAGACATAAAAGCACAGTAGTTGAACTAGACACATGCATAAAAAGCAGAGCATATAAATAATATAAGACATAAAAGCACAGTAGTTGAACTAAATTAAAAATAAGCATAATTGATGAACTAAACTAAAAATATATATAGCATACTAAGGGAAGGAAATCAAACTGAAGCCTTGCATGCAAAGCAATGACATGAGCTGCCTGACCATGTATTAATCAAATTTTTAAACTGGTCTAGTGACATGTCTTTTCTACAGTGGTCAGGCAGCTCATTCCAGAGCTTTGCACCTGCATAACGAAAAGATTGCAAACCAAAACTTGTATTTCTTACCTGTGGTAAAGCTGCTTTATTTTGATATCTAAAAGAATACAAAGTATTTTTTATATCTATGAGGTCAAATAAATAAACAGGACAATTTTTATTAACAATTTTGAAAACTTCTAAAGCAAATGTTCTAAGTCTCCTTACTTTTAGGGATGGCAGTTTAGATTTGCATAACAGGTCTTCATAACTAGAGGTGTATTCATTGTATATAAATCTCAGAGCCCTTTCCTGTATTTTTTCTATTTTTTTGGTATTCGTTTCTCCACAAAAGTGCCAAACAAGTGGGAAATAGTTAAAGTTGGACATAATAAAGGAGTAGTAGATTGTAAGTTTTCCTAGTTTTGTTAAATGGGTACCAATTCTTTTTAATACATTTAATTGCCTGGAGGCTTTTTTACAAATATTTGACACATGTTCATTGAAATTTAATTGAAAGTCTATTGTTACCCCTAAAAGTTTAACTTCAGATTCACATTCAATTTTATTTCCGTCTAGAGTAAAGGTTAAGTTTTGTTGTTTGGTTTGCTTACATATGGCAATTGCCTGGAACTTTTCTGGGTTAGCCTTCATTTTGTTAATGGAAAACCAATTAATTAAAGTCATACTGTCATCCTCCAAAGTAGAGATTACTTTATTTATATCATGATCAGAGTAGGAAAGCGTATTTGTTATCGTTTTTCTACCAGTGTCACGAGTGCTAATAAAAGGTTATAATAACCTTCTGAAAGGTAATGCAACCCAATCTAAATATAAATTACCACGAACCTAAGTTTTCGGTTACAATTTTATGTTTCAAAGATGATTTCCGGTTGTTTTGTTATTGGTTTTCTACCATTGCTGCAATGAGTGTCAATACACATTTGATAAAACTAGAGATACAATGTACTAGAAGGTCCTCCTCAAAGTCTACGGTTATGTAACTCTAGCAAAAAATAGCGTACTACGGACCTAAGTAGTAGGTATATTAACACCAGTGTGCCAAATAGAATTGAAAACGTTTCAATAGTTGGTTTTATTATGATAAATTACTGTTTGTAAACCCCCACCACCGATTGGCGATTATCTTTTAACAGACTGTGTTGATGTAATTTTAATAATAATAATTAAAAAAAAAACAGAGGCTCCCAGGAGCCTGTAATCGCTCACCTGGATCAAAGCTGCTTTCAATAACAACGCAACTGCACTGTGGTGCGCCATCTTGGTGGGAGAGTGTGACTGCAGGACATCATTTGGAAAAGGATCATCGAATGACTATTCCAT
>MJUT01017698.1:120746-136316 GCA_002080005.1 Gigantidas platifrons | reverse complement strand
CTTTCCTGATTCCGATTTTCCAACTAATACAATACGTATATCATCTTTAGAGATGTTCATGTGTTTCATACTGCAAGTAAATGTAAATCAGTGTAAGCGCCAGAAGCGTGGCTCACTAAACTTATCTATAGAGTTGATGAATTTTCTAACGTCATATGAGCACTATTTGAGCTATAATCGTGAAGAAAACAAGTTACTTTGAGCGTGCCTGCTGGTGGTTATTTTTGAAAAGGGTCGTGCGCAGTTTATCTGTCACAACTGGACTTGACAAGCTTTTAATAAATTATAATTTAGTTAATCCGCGATAGGAGAACTTCAGGCTATAACGCAAATTGTTCTATAAACCGCCATTAGGCATATTTATCATTAATCCTGTCTAGCAGTCATTTTTAATTACTCTGTTTGATTTTTGTATTATTGTTTTTATTGTGATATTCAGTTTTGTTGTTGACTGTTGAAATATACGGCTGTAAATAAAATATGGAAAACTTCTAGCGATTTTGGATTTTTGTTACGACAAATAGATAGTTCCCCATAAATGCGTTCGTGTGATATCGGTACAGCAAAAGCCCCGGCCATACTACTATCACTGGGTCGATACCTCTGCTAGTGGACTATTAGTCCCCGATTGTATCATCCGTCCAATAATAAGTCACATGGTTTATTAGATATATCTATTATTGAAATTTACAGTTCCTATAAAATAATGCAATTATTATTAAAACTTAAGTTCAACTCCCTCAGGGATAGGTGACCGTTGCCATGGTTATCATGTTTTTGCCCTTTAGACTGTTCAATTGGTTAAATATTACTGGTAAAACATATACTTGTTGTTTATTTCATTACACTTTAATTAGTGCTAAGTGATAAAAATCTGAAGTGACACAACTATAAACACAATATTGAGGTAATATGCCTTATTTTGCTGTTCTTCATCAGTATGAGTTTAATAACCTAGAAATAATCATATCACAGAGAAAAAAGCATTTTATTGTTGTTCTTCAATTGCTAAAGTATAATAAAACAGTTAAAAACCGCTTATTTCGGGAAGTAGAAACTTGCTACTTCCCTCACAACCGGTCTTTATCTGTATACTATTATTGAGATTTACAGTTCCTATAAAATAATGCAATTATTATTAAAACTAAAGTTCAACTCCCTCAGGGATAGGTGACCGTTGCCATTGTTATCATGTTTTGGCCCTTTGGTTTTCTTGCTCCCAGACTTTTAAATTATTTGTCTTCCAATCTGTTTACTTTGACCGTACCTAATATAATGAAGATTATTCTACAAACACATCGTGTGCACTAAATTAGATATCTACTGTACATGTACGTTTTTATTAAACAAATTTAATTTTACAGCTTGATAGGCATGTAAGTAAAAATAAAAAATATAACATTATCCCAACCAAGAAGACATGATAAACTATTGTAACATGAATGCATTCTTTTCCTTTGATCTTTTGATGGTTTATATACCAGAATGTAAGCAACAGATAAGAATTATGAAATAATACACGCAGATAGGAAATACTGCACACTTTAAACCTGGGTTGTATGTTATTGCTCTCAGAGAGCTGTACAATAATCAACGACCTGGATGTGATATTGCATGGCTTCATGTTACAAATTATTTAAACCACGGTGTTCCGAGTTAAATGGTTAAACAATCTCAAGCTTCGCATATCAATCTTTTAATTTCCACCCGTAAAGCATATACAGTGGAACTTGTGCAATCCGACAACGGAGTATTCCGACATCCTGTGTCATGCGACAAAAATGTCTTTTCCCAAAGTATTTCCTTAACACTCTTTGTTAATCCGGGACCGGGGGTTTAAATAGCTATGGGTGGAGCAAACATTCAGATTGTTCATTAGTTTGCCCACGGTTATCTCGAGGATGAAAAATCAATGATACAAAGTTTTACAATTACTTTTGGAGCAAAATATTTGACAGGCATGGTCACTAGCGTTCCTTTCTACGAAACTTTCAGTGTTATTAAAAATAATAATCTTCATCAGTCTAAAGAGTACAAAAATAACTTCGAAAATTCAAATGTCTGAGGTATGTGACCTTTAGGTCACGCTGGTCATGTGACATACAGTTTCATAAAGATGCTGTTCATATCATATCAATAAGGATTTTTGATGATAAGCTCCGCCCACATATTTTGTCGGTAGGCACTACCGCAAATGCTGCTTTAAAAAAAAAACTTGTGTGTTCCGTAATCTGTCACTTCTGATATCCGACACTGTTTTCTGGTCCCAATGTTATTAATTTTACTTAATTAATCCTGTCTTATCCGATCCTTTAATCTTCTAATTAAAAAATTATCATGCTTACGTGTGTATTATTAAATTATAAGCCATTAACAAATTGACATGTTTGTGTATAGAAATAAGTATAAGATACAGTACTAATGACACAAAAGAGGCGGTCCGTATTGGATATAACGGGTCTCTTTTCCGCGTGAGTAGTCGTCAGGTTCCTGCCTATAACCATTCAAGTTGTGAGTTCACATCTCGCTTATGGCGGGATGCACTCGATACATTAGTATGTGATAAAGGTTGTCAGTGATTTCTGACAGTTCGGTGGTTTTCTCCGGGTACTCCTGTTTCCTCCACCAATAAAACTGACCGCCACGATATGACTGAAATATTGTTGAAAGTGGCGTTAAATACCATAGCCCTTGACACAACCGATATATATGTATATATATAAATTTATTTTTTTGTACCGTCTGAAAATTAAACCAAACAGTGTTAGAATTAGAATTTTGAGCTGTCAAGTTTATGTTCTTCCCTCGACGGGATTTGAACTCACACCATTGATACACTGCATCACCAATCGCATAGCCTTACGTCCAGCGCCCTAAACCACTCGACCACATTCGCTCCATAAAAAAAATGGAGCTTCAATAATCGAAGTGTTACCTTGTCTCGTAAGAAAAATCTAGAGATAGGTATAAGACATATATATATATATATAGACGGACCCCAATCGCTTTAAATCATATCCAAATTATATGAATAAAAATTGTTCAGGGGAACTTCCGGATTTTGTATGATCCTAAGGTAGGATCAAACAAAAAGGTAAGTCGAGTATTTTCCGCAAACTATACCTTTTTTCTAAAAATCAAAGAATGTCATTCGACCCTTTTATAATTTGTCTTTATCTACTGAAAGTTTGCTGGTTGTCTTTTACGTCATTTCGTCGGTAGAACTTTTCTCCCGCAAACATCCATTGGGTTCTGAGATTTTTTTTAGATAAACTAAGAAATAAAAAAATGTTGAATGATATAGTGGAAAAGCAATTATCGGAAATTTGTGGGAAGGGTAAATTATTTGATATTGATGTTACTGATGTTACTGATGTTACTACAGAAGGTAGTTCGGACGATAGTTCTGATTTGTCTTGTTTGTCACATGATCATGAACAGAAACAATAAGTCGTCTAAAAAACACGCCGAAAACTTGGAAAGATAATCCAGGTAATTTAGAAGTACAATTATTATCTAAGTATATTAAACAGGACTATAGCAAAAAGACAAGTTCTAGTTTTAAACAAGATTCTAAAACACCAATCACATGGTATTGTGCATTGCTTAAAAAAGTAATGCTCTAAAGCTTCCCCGGATAAAACTGTTATAAGGGGTGTTGAGCGTGAAGTTAATCATTTTTGTGCCACTTGTTACAGGCTAAATAAAATCAAAAGTCAACACCCAGAGTGTTCATCTGTGTGTCCTCACAATAAAGAATGACTCCAGCAAGTTTTTGAAGTCGACAATTTGGAAAAGGTTTTATGGAAAACAAAGCACTCTGTTAAATGTAAATTTTGCTCAGATTGTTCATTAAGTAAAGAAAATTTGATAAATTATATTACATACTAAAATTAGAGCATCTGGTTTATACAATTTTCAAGATTGCAGGATTCCTGTGTTTTCAAGACTAAATATATCGTATATTAGGCAAAAACTTTTGAATTACAGTGACTACCAGGTTTTTGACTTCCTTGAGTATGGATGGCCGGTGGGACATAATGGAAGTTCGTTTAGATCTAGTTCTTGTAGAAATCATACGGTAGCCACATATTTTCCAGAACAAATTACTAGTTATTTGATAAAAGAAGCTTCATATCAAGCTGTTGTTGGACCATTTAAAGACAATCCTTGTAATGATTTAATTGCTCTATCTCCTTTAAATTCAGTACCCCAAAAAGATTCCAGTGAGCGTCGAGTTATAGTTGATTTAAGTTTTCCTGAAGGGAATCTGTAAATTTTGGCATTTTGAAGGATGCATATTTAGGGAACACAATTTCAGTTTCTTATCCAAAAGTTGATGATTTGATACATTTGATTAAACTACAAGGTCAAGGTTGTATGATTTTTAAAGGATCTAAAGCGTGCCTACAGACAATTGGTTGTGGACCCCGGTGACATCCATCTCTTAGGTTACAAGTGGAGGGGTCACGCTTACTTCGATAGAGTCTTAACTATGGGGTTGAGATCTGCAGCCTACATGTGTATGCGGACAACATCTGCTATTGCATACATTTGTAAAGATATAGGTATAGACTTTCTCAATTATTTGGATTATTTAGCCGATTGTGAAAGACCGGAAAAAAGTTGGGATGCATTCAATAATTTAGGGAATATTCTTGACCGTTGTGGTTTTGAGGAATCGGTCGAAAAGGCTTGTCCGACAAACACTAAAATGATTTTTGTTGGAATTTTATTTGATACAAAACATTTGACAATATCTATTGATGAACAAAGATTAGCTGAAATTTCACAATTAGTGTTGAATTTGCTTACAAAGCAAATCTGTAATAAAAAAAAAGAATTGCAGTCTTTATTGGGTAAGTTGAATTTCGTTTCACAGTGTGTACGCCCATGACGTATTTTTGTCAATAGATTGTTAAATTGGTTAAGAGAAATTCCTGCAAAAGGTCAGATTTCAATACCAGATGATTTTAAACTTGATTTCTGTTGGTGGCGTACATTTTTGCCCAGTTATAATGGAGTATCTTTGATGCTATCTGGAGAATGGTCTAGAGCAGACCAAGTTTTTTTCTGTCGACTCCTGTTTAACTGGTTGCGGAGGTTGGATGAACGGAAGATATTTTCATTGTTCATTTCCGGATTTCATATTGAGTGAAAATCTACATATTAATTTATGTGAAATGCTTACAGTTGTTGTAGCTTTGAATGCATGGGGAAGGTATTTTTCAATTGTGATAATTTAGTGACTGTGCGTGTCATGAATACAGGTGCTTCAAGAAATAAATTTCTACAGTCTTGTTTAAGAGAAATAATAATGCTTTATCGCTGCTATTAATAATTTTGATATTAAAATTAATCACATTTCAAGTAGTGAAAATCGTATTCCAGATTTACTGTCTCGTTGGATTTACATGGTAAATTTAAACAGGAGTTTTTAGATAGAACTAGGAACATGTAGAGATTTAATTCCGTCTGTTTATTTTCGTTTCAGTTATAATTGGTAAATTCAAGTTTTAAAATATGCTTTATTGTGGATTTATGTTTTAGGTTTTCAAGATCTTCGTCAGGAAATGTTCCTCAACAGGGCCCGGTTGTTTAAAATACTGGATAAAGTTATCCACTGGATAAAGTTGTCAACTGGACAACTACTTATCCAGTGGACAGCTAGCCATTGGATAAATGTGGTTGTTTAAAAGCACAGACAATTGTTGGATAGCTATCCACTGGATAACATTTTGTCCAGCGGACAATTCCCATAATACTTTGCACTTCCCGTGTAAAAGCAATCCAGACCAAAAATTAAACAAAACCAAAATTAAAAAAGGGTCTGCTAAGTTCAGCGACATTTCAAGTTATTTTTCACGCAGTTCAATATATTTGTTGAGACCAATCATTTTGTTATTTTTGTGTTGGAGCTGGGAATTTATGTCTCCATAGAATTTTTATTCAGGTCATATGGTAATCAAATTTTGTTAGCCATATTGTGATTAAACACACATTTGTTTTCTAATTAGTGTATTAGACAAGTTTTTTTTTTAAGCGAAACCTTTTTTTTCTTACAGATCATGAAATAATAATCCAAAGTAAATATTTGTTCAAATAAATTGAAGCTAGTTATTTAATTTCTTTCCTGTAAGATTTATCGATATTGAAGCAAGGGCAAGAGTAATTAAAGGGTGTGTCATTTTGTCATTCATTTCTTGTAGAATAATTTGTGTGTGTGTGTGGGGGGGGTATGTAGATAAAAATATGAAGATATATTTATTTTACGAAAAACGTAATTTTACCAAACTTTATTAGAAATATATTATTATGATCCAGTGCAATTTATTGTACTTCATGATGTAGTGAAATGAAATCTTGCAACAATAAAATCCATATTGTGTTCTGGAAGACATCTATTGAAGTAGGCTGGCCTGAAATAAGTGACATTTTTGGGACTACGCACTACTCCCTATATTAAAAAATATGTTGATTTGGACCTTGGGACATTTAACGTAGGATAGGATATTTTCACAGAAATATACACACGTACACTGAATGGCATTTTTCATACTGTTGTCAAAACAAATAAAATAAATAATATTGATTTCCAACTTTTGAGAGACAGAAAAAAAGAATTATCAATTAAAATCTAAATCCAAAACAACAAACAAATGCAGTAAACAAATTTTCAGAACAAATGTCATCATTAGCCATTCTTCCACTTTTGAGGTTAAAGGGGGGGGGGGTCCTCGTCACAGTTCATCAAACGTATTATTACTGTTCAATTGAAGGCACGGTAAATAAATTCTTCTGAACACATTTCACAAAAATATGTAACACAATGTAATTGATAAGGTATTTTTTTACCATTTCTACATACTCACTTATTAGTTGGGTCTATTTTGTCAACAATTGAACGGTGGATGTGTCCAGTAATTCATATAATATTGA
The DNA here is from genome assembly GCA_002080005.1 of Gigantidas platifrons. Classification (NCBI taxonomy): domain Eukaryota; kingdom Metazoa; phylum Mollusca; class Bivalvia; order Mytilida; family Modiolidae; genus Gigantidas; species Gigantidas platifrons. The sequence continues at coordinate 129,377 of MJUT01017698.1, read as the reverse complement.
CATCGGGTTGAGGTAGAAAAAAAACCCAACAAACAACAAACACAGAAGATCACATTGAAAAAAAGGTTCATAGAAACGTAGACGAGAGATGTATATCATAAAGAATGTAAAATAAATTTGACTGAAAGTGATTCACAGACAATGTCCCTATCACGATTCACGTTCAGCAAAAAAAAAAATATTGAGGGAAGGAAAATTTACGAATACGGAAAACCAAAAGCACCCACCAATTTTTTTCAATTACACCTCTCTTTAATTTACTTGCACTGCGCATCAAATTAAATTCGAAATCAGTTCTGATGGAATGCATGTTTTTTTCTCCTAATTTTTTTTTTGTATAACATGTTTATTTATTTACATTTGTATTTAAAATCTGTCTATTTAATGTGTAATCTATTTCCAAAAAGGGGAAATCCTAATTTTGAAATTGAATAGAGGAAAACTTCACGACAACAAACAAAAAATCTAATGTTATTTCAATAGGCGATCATATTTATCCACTAAATAAAACTTTATCCGTACCAAAATTAGACTGGACAGAGTTGTCCAGGATAAATCATATTTGTCCAGTGGATAACTTTTGAACAACCACATTTATCCAGTGGACAGAAGTTGTCCAGGATAAATCATATTTGTCCAGTGGATAACTTTATCCATTGTTTTGAACAACCGGGTCCAGGATGTCGGCCTTTGCTATAGGAACTTTGAATAATTTCAAATCGCAATGGAAAGCTTTTTATTATTTTGCAGTTATTTTCATTTACAACCATTTCAAGTAGATGCAGAGTTATTGTGTACTTATTCTGAGTTTTTAAGTAGAAGTTTTAAGTCTGCTCAGAGTATACATAATTATCTTAACGGCGTTAAAGTTTTGTTTTTATTACTAGGCCTTAGCATTGAAATGTTTAGTTCTTATGTATTAAACTTGACCTTTAGAGGTTTAGATAGAAAACTACAGCATTTGCCTAGACAGGCGTTACCAATTACCTTGGAAATTCTGGATAAATTTTATGATTATATGAATTTTAATAGTTCTATTGATGTTACATATTGGTGTTTATTTCTTTTTGCATTTTTCCTTCTTAGCAGGAAATCAAATTTGGTTTCAGTTTCGGTTAAGAAGTTTGATAGCTCCAGACAGTTGTGTAGAGGAGATATTACAGTGTGCTCTACTTATTTGATTGTAAGGTTTAAATGGACCAAAACTATACAATTCGGAAATTGTGTTCTTAGTATTCCTTTTTTAACATTTCATGCATCAAAATGTTGTCCAGTACAAGCTTTTAAAGTAATGTGTAGTATGAATTCGTGTTCATCAAGTAGTTTTGCGTTTTCAATCAATTATAAAGGAAAAATTATTCCTATTACTTATAGTAAATTTCAGCATAGATTAAGGGAGTTGATTGCAAAAATTGGTCAAAATCCAAAATTATTTTCCTCTCATACTTTTCATAGTGGAAGTGCTACTTTAGCAGCTCAAGCTGGTATTTCTTCTAGTCTCATTCAATTGATGGGAGACTGGAAGACTGATACATACAAGAAATATATTGTGTGTTCTTTGTCTGATAAGTTTATGGTAGCGGAAAAAATTAGGGACTTTATTTTGAAATGATTCTAAGTAATATTTAGAGTACTTTTAATTTCGTGTATGTGCTGATAAACTGATCGAGGGCGTGCCCGAGATCAGTTTATCTGCGCATACAAGAAATCAAAAGTATTCTAAATGTTTTGTATCATAACCAATAAAACGGAAACAAATCTGTGATTGACTTCTGTCGCACTTGACCAACTCATTACTGTTGAGATGATTGATCTTGGTCGCGTACTCCCGAGCAGTCAGTGACGTGGGAAACGATTTTTAATAGAACACGTGGTTAACGTTAAAACGTTAAATGGAAGCGAACATGACGGACGATCTTTTAAACGATGATATGGATTTTTATCACTTTTTTTATTGCAAAACTGACAATTTTCGTTGCGTACGTGAATTGACCATTATTTTTTTCTATAGCCAATAGTATAGGCCTACAGTGCATGTGCATTGAACAAGTCAAAACGGAGACTAATTTGTCTTGTTTGAATAAAAAAAAATGCTTAGTAAAGTTAAAGAATTGTTCATGTGTTTTTATGTCATCTGCATGAACAAACACGTGGGGATCACTTTGTCAGCCTTTTTGCTTGTTTTATTGTTTTTTCCAGTGTCAGATTTAAGAAAGCTTGCACTTAGTACCACTTTGCACCGAAAATCTCTTGACAAAAAATTACAGTGTGTACCAATGAATTGTCAAAACAAGTTACAATGTGTTTATTTCTGTATTCTATCAAAATTAGGTCACAGTTAAAGAACCCTAAATATAACATGTTTTGCCCAAAAATATCTATCTTGACTCCACCTCCTGTATGGTTATCGTCATTTAGGAAATAATAAAGATCAAAGGAAAACACACTGGGTTGTGATACAATGTCTTTTTTTAATTTTTACAGATAGTAGATCTGTTACTTTGATATGCGATTCATTGCTTAACATATCAAAAGTTTAAAACGCTGTACACTGCAACCATTCCCAGGAGCAGACATATGGGCCATTGTTTATTATATAGATGCAGGTATTGTTGAGGTAAATTATGATATAATCATAATTCATGTGGGAATTAAAGGTAATGTCTGTAACCATTAATTAGCAGATTTTGATTATGCATATTACTACAGTAAAAAGGTTGGCAAATTTAACTGCCGTTATAATTTTATCTGCCATTATTCCTAGGCCTTTAGATAATTCTGGAAACTTTGTCAAATCTAGTTTCTCAGTTACAATCTATTTGTCAAAAACGGGCTGTTAAATTTGTTTCTACTTATATACCTTTTTTTAAAGTTTGGGGTTACAGTTTGTGAACTGTATTCTCCTATTTGTAATCTTCAAGTTGACAATTTGTTTTGTTCAATTATTAGCTCATTGTTAAACAGGAGGATTTATATCTCATCTTGTTACTTTTGACAGAAGGAGAAATCTTATTCTGTTTTGAGTCAGTAACATTTAAAATGGGAGGTTGAATATTTTGTACATATATTTTTGTGTGAACTACAAAATGTATTATGATGTTTATATATATAGTAGTTATTGTTATTATTGTATGTTAAGCCATTCATGCTTACTTTTTGACTTTGCTGGCCTTTCATGCTTACATTTTGACTTTGCTGGCCATTCATACTTACTTTTTGACTTTGTTGGCCATTCATGCTTACCTTTTGACTTTGCTGGCCATTCATGCTTACATTTTGACTTTGCTGGCCATTCATGCTTACTTTTTGACTTTGCTGGCCTTTCATGCTTACTTTTTTACTTTGCTGGCCATTCATGTTTACCTTTTGACTTTGCTGGCCATTCATGCTTACTTTTTGACTTTGCTGGCCATTCATGCTTACATTTTGACTTTGCTGGCATTTCATGCTTACTTTTTGACTTTGCTGGCCATTCATGCTTACTTGTTGACTTTGCTGGCCATTCATGCTTACTTTTTGACTTTGCTGGCCATTCATGCTTACTTTTTGACTTTGCTGGCCATTCATGCTTCCTTTTTTGACTTTGCTGGCCATTCATGCTTACTTTTTGACTTTGCTCGCCATTCATGCTTACTTTTTGACTTTGCTGGCCATTCATGCTTACATTTTGACTTTGCTGGACATTCATGCTTACGTTTTGACTTTGCTGGCCAATCATGCTTACTTTTTAAAATTTGCTGGCCATTCATGCTTACATTTTGACTTTGATGGCCATTCATGCTTGATTTGTGACTTTGCTGGCCATTCATGCTTACTTTTTGACTTTGCTGGCCATTCATGCTTACTTTTTGACTTTGCTGGCCATGCATGCTTACTTTTTGACTTTGATGGCCATTCATGCTTACTTTTTGACTTTGGTAGCCATTCATGCTTACCTTTTGACTTTGCTGGCCATTCAGAATAAAAAAACAAGACATGTATCTACCAAGCACCTAACACATCTGATATCAGTATAGAAAACAAGATACGTATCTACCAAACGGCTAACACATCTGCTATCAGTATAGATAACAAGACATGAATCTACCAAGCGGCTAACACATCTGATATCAGTATAGAAAACAAGACATGAATCTACCAATCGGATCACACATCTGATATCAGTATAGTAAACAAGACACGAATCTACCAAGCAGCTAACACATTTGATATCAGTATAGAAAACAAGACACGTATCTGTCAAACAGCTAACACATCTGATATCAGAATAGAAAACAAGACACGTATCTACCAAGCGGATAACACAGCTGATATCAGCATAGAAAACAAGACAAGTATCTGTCAAGAGGCTAACACATCTGATATCAGTATAGAAAACAATCGATGAATATTCAGGTATATCCTGTTTAGAACAAGGTACATATCAATGAGATGATGCTGATATCCGTATTGTACTAGACCATCATGGTAATTTAGATATCTATTGTGCTAGTTCACTGAAACAACGTTCTGCGGATAGATATACCTTTCGACTTTGACACATCTTTCTGATTCCGATCCAACCATTCTTTGCTCTTATTCCTAAATGTTGTGTGCATAGTGGAGAATCATCAAATACCATTTTTTATAGTCTTTGGTTCGACCCAATCGAGATTCGAATCAACCATTTACCATACTCGAGGTAATCACTCTAACCACCACCGATGCTTTCTTTTGATAGGCAAGAATGATGTTGTGCATGAATACCAATACAATAACATGTGATTGAACTTTTATAGAATGAATTGTCATATTCTCTGGAATCGGTATTTGCACTATCTAGGAAATAATTAGTCATATTACCAGGAATTCAAATGTCAAATCGAATACTATAATCACTCACAAGCTGTGTTGTAAATTTAAAGTTCTTAAGTCATGTAATTATTATTAAAACGAAGGTTCTCCTCCCTCGGGCATAGATGACCTTAGAAGGTTCTCCTCCCTCGAACATAGGTGACTTTAGAAGGTTCTCCTCCCTCGGACATAGGTGACCTTAGAAGGTTCTCCTCCCTCGGACATAGCTGACCTTAGAAGGTTCTCCTCCCTCGGACATAGGTGACCTTAGAAGGGTCTCCTCCCTCGGACATAGGTGACCTTAGAATGTTGTCCTCCCTCGGACATAGGTGACCTTAGAATGTTCTCCTCCCTCGAACATAGGTGACCTGACAAGGCTCTCCTCCCTCAGGCATAGGTGACCATAGAAGGTTCTCCTCCCTCGGACATAGGTGACCTCATAATGTTCTCCTCCCTCGGACATAGGTGCCCATAGAAGGTTCTCCTCCCTCGGACATAGGTGACCTTAGAAGGTTCTCCTCCCACGGACATAGGTGACCTTAGAATGTTCTCCTCACTCGGACATAGGTGACCTTAGAATGTTCTCCTCCCTCGGACATAGGTGACCTTAGAAGATTCTCCTCCCTCGGACATAGGTTACCTTAGAAGGTTCTCCTCCCTTGGACATAGGTGACCTTAGAATGTTCTCCTCCCTCGGACATAGGTGACCTTAGAAGATTCTCCTCCCTCGGACATAGGTGACCTTAGAAGGTTCTCCTCCCTCGGACACAGGTGACCTTGGCCTATTTTGGCTATCCTGTTTAGATCTTTTAGTTTTCGTGCTCACAAACACTTATATAAATTATTTGGCTTTCAAATACATTGACTCTGAACGAACTTGCTGAAGTTTATTACAGAAACGCGTGGTGTGCACTAAATTAGACATCTACGCTTTGATTAGTTGTTGGTCAGGAATCTATCCAGTATCAAATTTGATTTTCCGTATTTTCATTTTTTTTAAATAATGTTCCACTCATTATCTTTACTTTTGTCAAGGGTATTAGGAATTCCTGATTGTCCGTGATCTTCCATCTGTCTGAACTGTCCGTTGCATTGGATAAAAGATATGTTATCAGCAGATAAACCGACCGTGCTTGGTAATTCTAGATATCTTTAATCAGGTTTTTAGATTACTTTGCTTTCCAATCTTTTGATTCTGAGCGTACCTTCGGGTGAATGTTATTTACGGATTCTGAGCGTACCTTCAGGTGAATGTTATTTACGGATTCTGAGCGTACCTTCAGGTGAATGTTATTTACGGGTTCTGATTACTCCTTCGGTATCTTCAAACTCTTCTTATTCCAGAAACGCACCGTGCGCACTAAATTAGATATCAACGTTTATATTCCAGCACTAAATTAGATATCTACGTTTACACTCCAGCACGAAATTAGATATCTACGTTTATATTCCAGCACGCACTAAATTAGATATCTACGTTTATATTCCAGCACGCACTAAATTAGATATCTACGTTATATTCCAGCACTAAATTAGATATCTACGTTTACACTCCAGCACTAAATTAGATATCTACGTTTACATTCCAGCACTAAATTAGATATCTACGTTTACATTCCAGCACTAAATTAGATATCCACGCTTACATTCCAGCACTAAATTAGATATCTACGTTTACATTCCAGCACTAAATTAGATATCTACGTTTATATTCCAGCACTAAATTAGATATCCACGTTTATCATCCTTCCCTTCGGCTATATCTACCTGCTGGCTCCATAAACAAAACTCGTATCAAAGTCCGCGTGAGCTGAGCAGGACTTATCAACAGTCAGCAGGAGTTATCACCAAATTCTCCTAACATTTAAACGATAATTCCCGTGAAGATGGCAAAAATAAATAAAATTGATCTACACCATTAGCTAGTTAACATTATTTTTTAAAACATATATCAAATTAAGAACTGGCGTTAGAAATATCAACAAACATCGTCCTACAAAAATGTACTTTACACAATTCTTGATAACCTCTCCTCAGACGTCATAATTTTTTACGTCATAAAGGAGGTTGTGACCGTCATGTTTTCTAAACCGGAACGGCATTGGTAAGCAAAACCTTTAATGAAAATGGGTGACTTTGATGTTTGTAATAAAAAAAAATGAATATCCCCATTAAAGGAAAAATCCAACAATCTTAACATTTATATAAATCTGTAAAAATGAATGGTATATTTTGCAAACTACATATGAACTACGGTTTTGGGGAAGCGTATTTTGAATATTTTGAATCATGTAATTTTTCCCGCGAAAAATACAAATATAGATGTATCCGTGTTTATGGTTGATTTAAGGATGATAAACATGTCATCTGAATGTGAATATAATTGATACTGAAAAAGATCAGCCTGCTCGACAGAATATGAAGTTTTTGACTCGTTCGCTTCGCTCACTCGCCAACAATCTTCATATTCTGGCTCGGCAGGCTGATATTTTCGGTATCAATCAATTCACATCCAGATAACATATACTTATATTCCAGCACTAAATTAGATATCTACGTTTACACTCCAGCACTAAATTAGATATCCACGTTTACATTCCAGCACTAAATTAGATATCTACGTTTACATTCCAGCACTAAATTAGATATCTACGTTTATATTCCAGCACTAAATTAGATATCCACGTTTATATTCCAGCACTAAATTAGATATCTACGTTTACACTCCAGCACTAAATTAGATATCTACGTTTACATTCCAGCACTAAATTAGATATCTACGTTTACATTCCAGCACTAAATTATATATCTACGTTTACATTCCAGCCACCACCATGAATAGAATGTGTAATAAAAACGTAGATATCTAATTTAGTGCACACGACACGTTTCTGGAATAACCTTCATCTGTGACTGTTCTAGAAACCTTCTATTAACACTAACATTTCCATAAAAGAGAGATGTCATGATGTCGTACGGAAGGTGTTTATCACGAGATCTATCTTTGTTCTGATTGGTTGAAGCAACAACAAAGGTATCATGTCAAACATTAATTAAAGAGTATAGATTTACTGTGATATTTACCAGCAAACTAAAAATAACTGTTTGGGGAAATTTGAAGAAGAAAAAAACATTATTAAAGGTTAAAATTGATCCTTGAAAAAAAAAACAGTCCAGTTTAATCATGCGGACTAGAGAAAAAAGATCGTTTTCAATCATTCTTGATCGATATTGGCTGTTAAGAAATATGAAGAAGAAGAAAAACACCACACAGTACAAACAATACAATACAAAAGTTTTATTTTAAGTCGGGCATATATATAACAATAAACATAAGCTCTAATGAGCTTTTAACCGTAATTTTCAAAACACAAATGAACCTAAAAAAAACAGGCATGTTTAATTATGCGGAGAAGAGAAAAAAAATCATTCTTGATTGACATCGGCTGTTAAGAAATGAAAATGATTTAATATAACATTTTGTTTTTCAATTATGCAACAACCTGGTCATTATCTCGAATTTAATATTAACTCGACGTTACTATGAATTTATATACTAACAGTTAATAATTATAAAAGAACCTTTCCACGGCGTTTATAAATTATTCAAAACATGTTTTTGTCTAACGAGTAATTGTCTTTAACCAACAAATTCCACCCTCCTAGCTAGTAGTCAGTTAACTACGAGCTTTCATCAACCCTGCTATTGTACTGTCCATGTTGCCAACACATTCTACCCTCCTAGCTAGTAGTCAGTTAACTACGAACATTCATTGACCCTGCTATTGTACTGTCCAT
>MJUT01017698.1:101774-114546 GCA_002080005.1 Gigantidas platifrons | reverse complement strand
GATAGTTCCTACCAAGTTTCACTTCATTTGGCTGAGGGGTTTCAGAGGAGAAGATTAAAATGTGAAAGGTTAACGGACGACCGACGCCAAGTAATGGCAAAAGTTCACATTGCCTTTTGCAAGGTGAGCTAAAAACGGTATGTTTCAAAATTATGTTTCAGGAAATCAGAAACACCAAATGAATAACACAATGTTTCATGAAACATTAAAAGATGGCCTTAAAAAAGCATGTTGCAGCTGCAGCAGCTTATACATTCTTAGAATTACAGAACATGTACTCTGCAAGATTATGCTGCGTTCACAGACAGACGGACAGCCGCTATTACTATATCCTTCACCGCTATCGCGGGGGATAAAAACGTTATTAGCATTAAACCCGTGTGAACGTAATACGTTTTCGAAACGTTTCGTAAACGCTTCAGAAATTCCGTGTGAACGCAAGCGTTTTCTGAAACGTTTCAAACTAAAACGTTTTATCCGAAATGTATTAGCAAACGCATTACGTGTGAACGCAGCATTAATTTGCCATGCTGATAGCTCATCAACCTTTCAGACTAAACATTTTTTTAGAATGATTTATTAAATTAACACAATTCACAAAGAATGAATGACTTTATATGTAAATTATTTAATAATCATATCTAATAAGGGGTTCGTCGTTGTCGTGATCGTATGGTAGTTTTAAGACTACCTATGGAATCAGTGCCCACTTAAGTCGTGAAGTCGAATCCCACCAATAAAACCGACCGCCACGATATAACTGAAGTATTGTTGAAAGTGGCGTTAAACACCATAAACCAAACCAAACCATATCTTGTAATGTGCAAAAAGGTAAAAAATAATATCACAAATTAGTTTTTTTTTATATATAATTTTCAATTCATATTGGCAATTATTAATTGTTAGTGCTAGAGTTGTCTTTCTTTGGTTTGTAATGGCGAGAGATCATCATTTATTGATGCATGTGTTCATTTACAGAGTGAGTGAGTGATTGTTGTTTAACGCCGAATGAGCAATTTGTCAGCCATATCATGGCGAGAACAAGTTACATTTCAATGATATGATGATGATGTTGATTTGTACTAGACCAACACGCTTAATTGGAAATAGTGCTAGCTGACTGAAACAACCGTCCGTGGGTAGACACGTCGCTCCACTCAGACACATTATCCTGATTCCGAGCCAACCAGTCTTTTCTCTTACTCCTTGTAACAGCGTGATTAGCAGAGAACCAACAAATTCCAATTCTATAGTCTATGGTTTGATCCGACCGGGGCTCGAACCTACGATCTACCGTATATTATTTTGTATATGAGAATATTTTACAGAATAAAAATAAAAATCCACATTAAAAATACTTATTGAAGTCATCGACTTTCAAGGGGCCGTCGTGGTCGTGATCGTATGATGGTTAGATTTCTAACTACCGATACAATTAGTGTCTATCACCACTAACGCTGTGAATTCGAATCCCGCTCAGGCGAGATGTACTCGATACAACATGATGTGATAAAGTTCGTCAGTGGACTTGTGCCAGGTCGGTGGTTTTCTTCGAGTACTCCGGTTTTCTCTACCAATAAAACCGACTGCCACAATATAACTGAAATATTGTTGAAATTGGCGTAAAGCACCATAACCACAACCCGCCTAACGCCTTGTTTTTGGACAAACACCAGACATGGATAAATGTTTTTCAATTAAAATAAAAGGATTTGGTGTTGTCTGCTAAATACGTTTTACTGGGTCCTGATTTTTTACTTGTGAGTTTGGTTCATATGATTTCATTTTTATATCGTCATACATTTCCTTGCGAATTTATATTATAAATCAAATCATAACTGTTATTATTATTTCTCCCATTATGACGTCGTTTTAACCCCGCTGAACCAGTGGTGGAAAAATCTGTAATCCTCTAGAGGATTAAAATGTCTCTGCCTTTCCCCGCATTTGACTCGTTTGACTCGTTTGACGGCTTTTGAAATACAGTTCGTGTTAAATAATGGGAGAAACAAATTCTCCTTCAGTTGCCCAAGTGGGTTACGATATTTCTCCACTCTCGAGAATTAAATTAAAATTTTTAACCACTCGCCTGACGGCTTGTGGTTAAAATTTTTAATTTAACTCTCTTGAGTGGAGAAATATCGTAATCCACGGGCAACTGAAGGAGAATCTATATAGAGATAATATTCTTTTTTATCTACAGTTCCTACAGAATGTAATTATTGCCCAAATTAATTTTTCCTCTCTCAGGCCTAGGTGATATCGCTGATTTTGGCTATTCATATTTAGACTCTTTTGTGTGATTGCTCCCAAGCACTTTCCAATATTTTGAAATTGAGTCTAGCTAATGAATGGGGTTCCATAAATGCGTCATGCGCTAATTTGATATCTTAAGAGATTATTTCATGACATTTTCCATATCGGCCCTTGATCATCTCGAGACTCCCATATCAAGCCTGACAGTGAAGGCCGATATGGAAAATGTCATGTTATAATCTCTTATTATATTGGACATGCAAAAACGAACATATTGCACAAAATATGAGATAAAAATAGTTACAAATTACAGAAATTTAAGTTTTCGACAAAAAGTAAATGAAATCAAATGTGAACTTGTGATATGCTGATGAACGTGACTATCTTAGCTTCATGTAGGAAACACTCTTATGCCCATTGTTTTATATAATAAAAACGTTTATCACATATTTTGTTGCAATATATTTTCAGTGCACTTTATTTTTTTTATATCTACTCAATTCGATTATAAATTATCCGATATCGTCACATATTCTAAACGTTTTGATAATTGTGCCCAATTCGAAATAATGTTCCCTATCAACATTAAGTTTTAGATGCTTGCATAAGAACAATTTATTTTGCTCTGTCAAGCTTTCAATATTACTTTTAGAGAGTCTAACACCATCTAGTTACTTCTCCACTAAGCACGCAGCATTAAGGGGAAAGAACAAAGACTGGTTGGCTCTAAATCAAGATAATGTGTCCGAGTGAGACGACATGTCTACCCACGAACTATTAAACTAGGCGTGTTGGTCTGGTACAAAGCGGGTCTCATCATCATCTCATTGAAAATTAACCTGTTCTCGTCATGATATAGCTGAAAAATTGCTGAGTTGGCGTTAAGCAACAACCAGTCACTCACTCACTCACAGATGATTATTAAGTTCTAATTTTATATCAGGCTTCACCGATTTTATATCTTTCATTGTTTTACAAGAAGACCACTTGTTCATTTCTTACTTACTTATTTTGGATTTTGACGGCGACTGCCTCGAAAAAGAAACTGTGCCCAATTCTTTTGGGGCCATATGTCATTTATAGGTATATCAAGAGTATACATTCTTTGAATATAGCATCTTGCAAACTTCTAAAGATACCTTTAGTAAAGGATTAATATTGTTATTGTTACATGGGCTTCTCAAGAAAAACGAAAAGAAGCTAGCCCGATCCTTTAATTTCACGTTCCGCTAAATAGATGATGTCCTTTCACTAAATAATTCTAGGTTTGGCGATTTCGCTGATCGCATCTATCCCATTGAGCCTGAAATAAAGGATACCACAGATACAGATAGGTCTGCTTCATACCTTGACCTACACCTTGAAATTGACAGTAAGGGTTGGTTAAAAACGAAACTTTACGACAAAAGAGATGATTTCAATTTTCCCATTGTCAACTTTCCATTTACATGCACATGTAGCAACATTCCAGCAGCACCTGCATATGGTGTATACATCTCTCAGTTGATACGATATTCCAGAGCTTGTGGTTCCTATCAGAATTTCCTTGATAGAGGGTTGCTGCTAACAAGTAAGCTACTGAACCAAGGGTTCCTCTTGGTTAAGTTGAAGTCATCACTTCGAAAGTTTTACGGTCGCCACCATGACTTGACTGACCGTTATGGAATATATGTGTCACAAATGACCACGGATATGTTCCACTTGTCGTAAACACTTCCCGGTCCTTTCCTCATTCATGACATCACCGGGCTTGTAACTAGATAAACACGACGGGTGCCTCTAGTGGAGCATGAACAGCCTACCTTTCCGGAGCACTTGAGTTCACCCCCGATTTTTACTGGGGTTCGTTTTACTCGATCTTTAGTTTTATGTGTATGTTTTGTAGATCGTTGTTTGTCCTTTTGTACTTTATCTTTTGGCCATTGTGTTGTCTGTTCTTCTTCGATATACGGATTCTGATTACTCTTTGGTATCTGCAAACTCTTATTTTGTAACCTAGCAAAAACATTGTGTTTTTTGTTTGTTTGACGGTGCTTAACGACACTTTCAACAATATTTCAGTTATATCGTGGCGGTCAGTTTTATTGGTAGAGGAAACCGGAGGACCCCGAGAAAACCACCGACCCGTCGTAAGTCAACTTTATGACATAATATTGTACACCTCGCCCTGATGGAGGTTCGAACTCACACTCGACTGCCCCTTTATATATAGGTATATTATACATTCTGGGAATATATCATCTTGCAAAGGATTGATATTGTTATTATGTAACCTAACAACAAAGAGTATAAAGACTAATCTCTAATATAATTTCCTAATGGTAATATCTAAATACCTAATTCTAGTCGGGAGGCTAAATTTGATTAACACTTTCCTTTCCCCAATATGTATTTACACACAGGGCAGTCTTAAAAGCATTATAGGTCCCCGGGTAATGCCGTGCATTGGGTACTTACCTACATAACCACTCACAGGAATAAAAATGTAAAAGTCGATAAAATTAAATATCCATGTATATTTATTGTATTGGTACCTCTAACAAAATAAGTGTTAAAACATTAAAAAACAAATACACAACATACATAAATTAGACGGCACTGTTTACACAAGGATACAAGTACTTTTTCAAAGGGGTTTTATCTGTAAAACTATACGAGTCTTCATTTTTTTTGCTCGAAATTTTGCTCTATATAAAGGTAGGTATGAGTACGTCATACATACTTCTTAGAATACTATACTGAAATGATGCCACAATGGGACAACGGAGGAAACCAATTTGACTGCACATGGCAAGGTATTGGCGAGTTGGGTAGGAAGGAACGATAAAAAAGATGTGTGTAGCGGCTACAATGTGCTGTCTCTTTTTCATAATCAATAAAAGACGCCTTTAACATGCATGAAGCGTGGCACTCCCTCGACACGACCTACTATGGTCGACAAGCAGTTTAATAACCTCCGTCACTTGGAACGTGGCTCGGCAACTCCCTTAGAACAGCCACCACCACTTACATGGGGGTAGCTACGTTAGGCTCAAGTAGGCACGTGCCTATACATAAATTTGACTTTTTTTTTATAAATCAATGCTCCACTTTCCTACTGGAATACGCATGAAGATATGTTCCATGATTAAATCTATAATGTATATAATAAAAATGTACAGAGCGTATTATCCTGTAGAGTACCCATCTGACTACCGGAAAATATCCCTATGCCTTGTCTTCTTGCATCATTTAGTGGAAAAGATATCAAAGCGAGTAGTGAGGAATGGGGGGCGCATTTTGGCATCTTATCTAAACCCTGCAAGTCTTCTAAACCTAACACCTGAAATACTTGATAGATTGTTCAATGCCTATCAGACAGACTTGCCAAGGAAAGTAGATTTTGTTGATGGGTTTGAGCGTTGGAAACTCAGGTAGGCTCTTGTAGATGATAAGCCAGAGAGACTACTAGACACTACTACATGCAACCAACCGTGACTTATATACCCGGTTATATACAGCATTGTCTGTATCTTACTGACTATGTCGGTGTAATTGGCAACAAACGAGAGATCTGTCAGTACAAGTAGACACGTGAGGTCGACTATTGGTGCGATAAATGACTTCCCAACTTATCACATGTGCAAGTCGACTTGGATATGGTAATTGATGACTTTTATAAACTTATAGAAGTGAAAAACAATGAATAATTCATGATGAATAAAAGTTCAGAAAGTAACCTCTATCATACATGCATTTTGTTATCCCTTTCGGCATTTATTATAACCAACTTTCTGTGGCTCTGGGATCTAGCTATAAATAAATGATTCCGAGAGCTTACATGAACATCCTTTATTTTTGAAATTCCACCAAAAAGAAGACGGCAAGCAATTACAAAATCAGTGACGGAAAAATACAGTTTCCGGATTACAAATGAATTCAACCCATATATACAATATCCCCCCGCTTAAAGAAAAATTTACATTTTTTCAATGAGGTTGAATTCAGCTACAGTGAATGTGAAAACTAAAATAAAAAAATTATATATACATTCAAATGCACCGAAAATACATGTCATGTCAAAAATGTAATTGGTAGAACAACGTAATCTCTCCTCATTTCGACTTGTTTGAAAAATCTATGATACCTTTCAATTAACTAGAAAATTGAATATTCTGTGTACATTAACGAAATACTGTATTGAAATTAAATTGGAAAAACTTGACAATTCTGTATGTTGTGGTCTACATTCGTTCTTTCCGTAACAAACTGAAATCTTTTACTGTTCGTTAAAAAGTGGCATAAAATTAAATCGAGAAATTAGTTCAGCACAGCCCTCATTCTTGGATATTGGTGAAAATACACAATACTCGATAATCATGAGTTACAGTTTATGTCAGCGAAAATAATATATACTATCACACACTCTTTCGGAGGCCGGCCAAGCACAATTTCACACACTATCTCGCATAAAAAATATAAAAGCGACGTATTTATAACAAAGGAATATCAGTAGAATGCAATATTAACTAGGATTGTTTCTGAACTAAGCCAATACCACTGAACAAAGATTGCACTGTAACTTCTGTATAGCAACATAACTACTTTTTGAAACAATCTCTCAAAACAAATTATAATAAAATAAACGTGTCTCATACATGTAGCTAATGTGTCCACATTCTCAGTACATTCTATATATTGCCTTTGAACTTTCTAATTACGTCTTGAGGAATTCTACTCGATCTGACTTAAAATTCAAAGATTTATCTTAACTACTTAAAGTATTAAATCTTTCGCATGGTAAATACACATAAATTGTATGACATGTATATTTAGCTAGCAATCATAAGTTTCATCAAACTTTCAAAGAAAAGTAATATGGAATAAATGCCAATTTGAACTACCACAAAAATATGTACATGCATAAAAGTAATGAAAATATTTTGTAATCAAAAAGAAAACTTATGTGCAATTTTACAATGTGAAAAGTTCATACATTTCAAACTACGAAATGAGTTAATGTTGATAAATTCTACAAATGGCTGGTATCATCTCATATCATCAAGATGTCATTGGTAAACCAAATATTGTGGCGAAGCTTCTATAGATGTTCGTACGTACACGTGTATAATTTTATGTATCATGAGAAAGATCTCACTGATATACGGAATGTTCTGGTGAGGCTCCTAGACGCCAATGTACACATGAGAAATATCTCACTAATAAATGAAATATTGTGGTAAACGGAACTACCCGTGTCAATTACAGCTGCGATATTAATGTTATCTATTTTAACAGGCATAAACAAAAATTTTGATTTTCCGTCGTCGTCAGTTTCTGTGAATTCTTATGTGTCGTCGGAAAAATTACATGCAGTGTCATTAATATTTTCGTTTGAAAAAGAGTCAATGTATAAATCATTTCTTTTCCGACTAGGAGAGGCACTTCGTTTTCTGGCACTTAATGGCGTTCGCCCGAGGGGGCGTGCCCTGTGTCCCTCGGGTGCTGAAGGTTTCCCAACTGTAAACATTGATTAGCCCCATGTCCGAATTGATTGCATAATTGACATTGAACACGTTCATTTGTCTGGCCTTGTCCATCCCACAAGCAGTGTCGCTGAATGTGGTTTAGACCTTTGCATTTATAACATGAAACCGAGTTTTGTTCCCTTGCATTGTGTACTCGACTTTGTTGAGCAAAATTGTGATCTGCATTTGACGAACGATTTTGCCTACTAAAATTTGGTGTCCTATTTCTGCTTGAATCTTTAATTGCCGCTTGTTATTCGACCATTTCAGACAAATATTTAACTTGACTATGCAATTCAGATATTTCCGATTTTTCACTTGCGGGTTGTCTGTTATTTGTACTTTTTGTAGCAGCTGAGACAGTTAATTCATCATGAAGCCAGTACCCAGAAGCTTCCCCCATTTTAGCAGCTGATAATGCGCTAGCGCTATTTTTATGACTGCCAGCTCTCACAAAAAATGCTAATTTATCTGGAAGGCCTTTTATGAATTTACAAAGAATTTCATGATCCGGTTTCGATAATAACTGTGCTTTTTCGACAAGTTGACAGTGATAATCCTCAAGTGGCTGACCCGGAGATAGTTTGAGATTTTCAAACACTTCGTTTTCCATGAGAATAGTAGGGTTTTGCCAATCTAAATTAACATATTTATCTTTGAAAATTTGAATGAATGATTCCCATGACTCTTTTGATTGGGCGTGAGTGAATTAAACCATGTAACGGCCGGACCTGTAAGATGAAGGTGCAAAGCGGCTATTCTACGCTGATTTTGTGGCAAAATGTTGTGTAACGTTGCAAAAGATTCAAATTCTTGAAGAAATATAGATCCATTTTCATGGGGATACCCACCGAACTTTCTACACACAGCGAGTTTTTCCATTATCGGGGCAGGAGTTTTTAAAATTCGAAAATGTTTGCCTAATGTGTTGTGTAAGATACTATCTGTTTCTATTTTATCAAAAGGGGAGTCTACCTGAAGTGTGAGGTCTGGCGGTGACAAATCAGGATAGTTAGGACTCGACTGTCTTGATGAATGTCCTACAGGTGAAAAAAAATCGTGAACACTTAATTCATGTTCAGCAAGAAATCTGTCGGAAAGAACAGATTGTTCAGAATCACTTGTAAGATCATCAAGTTCGGCCTCCCAATGGGACATTACTCAGCAATGAGAAAGATCTCGCATACTGTGGAAAAATCATATAAATATACATACAAACGGAAACACATTCATTTATTGATAGAAATATTCGAAACTAGTTACGAAGACTGTTCACAAAGACCATGTAATGAGAAAGATCTCACTTACTGTTCACAAAATTACATATAATGAGAAAGGTCTCAATCACTTATAATGTTCACAACAGATGTACTATACTGTTCACAAAATGACATGTAATGAGAAAGATCTCACTTACTGTTCACAAAATGACATATCGAATGAGAAAGGTCTCATTCACTGATAATGTTCACAACAGATTTATTATACTGGTCAGAAAATGACGTATAATGAGAAAGATCTCGCTTACTGTTCACAAAATGACATATATAATGACATATAATGAGAAAGGTCTCCTTCACTTCTAATGTTCACAAAATTTATCTACAGTCCTTTGACAGACGAAGAGCAATTCGTATTAACCAAAGTTTAGCTCAATCGGACTGAGGGTGAACTCCATCCAAGTATAAACCATAGTTAAAACTGTAAGTGGCTGATTGTTCGTATCGGTGCTTGCGACTTCTCTCCAAATCGTGTGAAAATGATGGTGAATTTTTATGATGCAAAATATTAAGTTGATGAATGTATTTATTGACGTCAGTAATTTGTTGTTGCAGAAGTTTGTCTTGGTTACGAAATGATTCAGAGTTCACATGGTTATGATGCAGGTTCCAGAGGAAAATCGAATAAAATGGGAGTTCGAGAAACACAATATTAATGGTGGGAAATTGTCTCACGTAGTCGTGGATTTCCTTATAGAATCTACAGATGTGTCGTACAGTAGTGTGCGGAGCTCAATAAGCTTATCAGATTTCTTGGTTAGGTCACATGTGCCTAGCCACACATATAATGTGATGTAATTTGATCCTAGTTCTTGAAATTTGGACTGCAAGTTTTGCTT
Organism: Gigantidas platifrons; assembly: GCA_002080005.1. NCBI lineage: Eukaryota > Metazoa > Mollusca > Bivalvia > Mytilida > Modiolidae > Gigantidas > Gigantidas platifrons. The sequence goes on along the minus strand of MJUT01017698.1, from coordinate 104,664 downwards.
AAGCCATTCAAATCGTTCTTCGACGCCAACACCACGCTGATACCAAAAATAAATTTTGTTTTCAGGATATTTTTGGGGGTTCACTACCTGTTCCAAGTCCCCCCCCTACTGTCTGTAAGAAGAACTGGAATTTTCTTTAAGTTCCCCTGGTCTAAACGTAAAGATAAATCACGGATTCTCTTATTAACCTTTGATAAAAACATAAATAAAGAAAAATTCAAATGTTAAAATAGTGAAAATGTTCAATCGTGAAAAATTGGAAAGCACATGGTCTTAAAACGGACGCACGTGTACATGTATCAGATACCAAAATGTCAATTATATCCAGTTTTATCAATGAAATCAGTTCCACAAATGTTTACCGCACTGTAGTTTAGGTTCTCCACCATATAACCAACTTTCTGTGGCTGTGGGGATCTAGCTATAAATAAATGATTCCGAGAGCTTACATGAACATCCTTTATTTTTGAAATTCCACCAAAAAGAAGACGGCAAGCAAATACAAAATCAGTGACGGAAAAATACAGTTTCCGGATTACAACTGAATTCAACCCATATATACAATATTATATAATAACGTGACCTATACGCGAGGTCTGTCTGGGTAGTCAAGGAAGTTAAAGTTCTAGTTGGTCTGTAGTGGTAATGTCAAAAAGGGACAACATAATATGAATTTCGTATTGTTATTTAAAGCACTTCCGAAATTATCAAAAACGTCACTCTTTCTGTTGTTAAACCCGTGAGCTTACGGGGTGCTTCGCCCCATGGAGACATTTGAGCAGCCCTAACTGAGGACCCCCCCCCCCCCGAAGCAGCTTGTGTCTATACTTCTCATCTCTTCTCTATTATTCTGGCTACGCCCCTGACATATTCCGTATCATGAACCATCATTAAGATACCATAATGTCTTATTAAATTCATCTTGAAATCCGTTGTTGTCAAATGTATTATGTCAATGTGTCATCTGACAAAATCAGCGAATGTCATCTTACGGATAGATAATTAAAAAAAAATGTTTACTACCTTGAAAAAAATGTGCCTGCATACATCCATAATATGTTATCGCATGATAAAGAATGAATGGAGGAGGAAATACAATTATGATATTCACCCCCTCCCTCCCCACCCCCGCGATGATTTTATCTTGATATTTTCTGCAAACAGAGCATAAGAGGAAGAAATTTCACATTTACACGCATGCGTGAAATATTGTATTCCAAACACAAAGGCAGGAAATGTAAGTACAATTAAATAGAAATAAAGTTATAAAAGTAATATCATGCTCTACATGTGTACTAATACTTTAAGATAGCAGGTTTATGGTGTTTAACGCCACTCCCACACATCAATACGTATTTACTATCAATATATATTCACGCATGTGATTTTTCACTTTTAAATCTACGTTATGTACAGGTCAATGTTTGAAATTGATATACATGTATTTATTTTAAGTCTGTTAGTGAGACAAGAAAAAAAAATCATTTTATCAAGCAGTAATTATTGTTTACTATTCTTTAGTAATGCATTTGCTGTTGTTGAGCAAATTTTTTAGACGTTTGAATATTATAAATATATAATTCTACTTTCTCTTTTACCGACAATCCAGTTTTTAAAAAACGACATCTTCCCGTCACAATCTTTTAAGGCCAAGGCTGGCCAAGATAAAAATCTGGTTGGATAGTTAATAAGGTAGTGGGAGGGGCTTATCCCTTATCTGTTATTAATAGAAGTCAGCATGACAAGATAGATATAAAAAAAAATACATTTCGAAATAACTTTTAAAAAATTCAAAGTTTTATGAAATAAGAGTAAAATTTTTTTCTAACAATAAGGCAATCTGGCGCAATATCCCTTTGGATAGCCGCCATCAAACCCCAAATAAATAAAATAAATAAGATAGAAACAAACACATGTGGTTTTTACCTTTGTGTAGATGTATACAATCCAGATTAAATATATTATTAAAAAAATGATTTTGTGCATGAATGGACATTATTAATTATAATTACACACATTTAGTAACGATGTGAATTGGACCTTTTATGGTTTATGGTGAGCTGGGCAGATTCCCGCTTGAAATTCGAATTAAATTAAGAATGATTTCTTTTTGGTGCAAATTACTATTGAACGAGTCAAAACGTAGTAGCATTCTTTATAGATTAATGCTGGCATTGAAAACGGGAAGTCTGTATAACTTTAAGTGGATAAATTTTGTGGAAAATGTATTTAATGATACTGGTATGGGCTATATATTTACTTCACAGTTTGCAGTTTGCGATAAAGGTCTAACAAATCAAGTTCTTTGTGATCAATTTATTCAAAAATGGTTTAGTGAGATGCACAATGCTTCTCGTGGGTTATTTTATTCCAGGTTTAAAAAAGATTTTGAAATTGAAAACTATTTACTTCGTCTCTCTTATACTCATAGAATTTGGATAACGAAAATGAGAACATCAAACATACGTTTTCCTTCAGAAACAGGTCGTTGGTATAATATACCTAGAGAAGAGCGCTTTTGTCATCTGTGTAACATTAACCTTATTGGTGATGAATACCATTTTCTATTTTGCTGTAGCAATAATGATATTTCTAGTCTTAGAGATAGGTATTTGCCTCGTTATTATAGTATTTATCCAAGTCGAGAAAAAATGTATAGGCTTTTTTCAATATGTAATACTGAATTATAAAAGAGATTGGCTTTGTGTCTAAAAATGATTAGTGCATTACTTTAATTTTGTTGTACTAGTAATTGTATTATTTAACTTAATCTACTGTTTCGTATTTTTGCAGGCTGGTCTGTCACGTTTATTGTAAAAATGTTATGTTTATTGACCTCATGTTACACATATATGTATTGTGTCTGAGTGTTATCAAATAAAGTTATCAA
>MJUT01017698.1:59717-82308 GCA_002080005.1 Gigantidas platifrons | reverse complement strand
ATGAAAGATTATATTTGAATAAGTGTTGTTTAATCCACTCAACTGTAATCTCAGCCTGGTATGAATGATTTTTTCATAACCATTTCCCAGAGAATAAACAAATTTTGTAGTCGCTCCATCAAGTTTTTTTAATGAAGATTTTAAAATAGATACCGATTTTACTGATGCTATTTCGGAATCGTTAGGAGGATATACGCCATCATCGATTGATAAGACTAGTGAAGACGAAATGAGATATGTGCAATATCTCGTACGAAACAAAAAGATGAAACAAAAATCTTCTACTATATTAAAAAAGCTCAAAGGAATATCCAAAGAGAAGAAGCTATTGTATAAATTCAAGGTAGGAGATTTTGTCAGAGTTTCTCATTTAAAGACAACTTTCGAAAAAGGTTATCAAGAGAAGTGGACTATGGGATATTTCAAAATACTGAAGAGGTTCAAAAGGGGTAACCAAGATCTTTACAAGATCTCGGACATAGAGGGACACAATGTCAAGGGTACCTTCTACAGGTACGAATTACAGAAAATCGATAAATTTAAAACCTATATTTACAAGATCGAGAAAAGAATCAAATGAAAGAAAATAAATGGCATAACACATATTTTGGTGAAATGGTTAGGATGGCCAGCCAATTTCTACTCATGGATTCCAGAGAGAGATGTAAAGGATATATAACACCACTATGATAATATGGTTCACACATTTGAAGCCAAGATGAGCTTGAGAATGGTACTCTCTTCCGATGACGGAAAGAGTTTCTACCCTAACAATATCCCCTATGACTTTAGAATTAAATTGAACAAAGCATTACAGTTTGATGGTTATTGGGTAGTAGCTTTAACGGAAATTAAAATTTCCGAGGACTATCAAAAAGACGTCGAAATGTTTGTGTGTTCGGATATATGCTAAGATAGTTTCGTCGGATCATCAGAACAGTCTTTATTGAGAAGATTTTTTTAGAAGACGTGAACGGAAGAAATATTATATATGTCCATCCATATTACGTTCCGGTGAACTGAGAGATGTTTAACAAATCCATATCTATATTAAAGACGAAAACGGGAATGGTGCATTATTTGTGAACAAGAAAGTGACGGTTACACTTCATTTAAAAAAGTTCCCATTTCTATCGTGAAAATGAACAGTCAAACTTATGTCTCTGATCCAATAATATGGCAAAACTTCTATAAAAATATGTCAGAGAATAAATTTAATGCATACAAATATAGGAAGAAAACAGGTCGAGCCATGTACGGAAGATACGGAGGATCATACATGATACCAGTTAATCAAAACACAACCTCAGATTCTACTCGTATTGTTAAGACACCTTTAGTTTCACCGGTCGCGGCCACACAGCAAAGAGCAGAATCGCAAATGAAAGAAGAAACGAAATTGGGAAAGCCACATGTGAAATTAGTAAATAGTATAAAAAGAAAGAAACAGGGTAAACGGTTCAATATGAAAAAAGCTGGCAAGAAGAGAGCATCAAAGCAATCTTCAGCAAAAATAAAGAAAAGGACACAGAGTAAAAAGTTCAGTTCGAAAAAGAACCACAAGAAGGTAACATCAAGAAAGGTGTCATCAAAAAGAAAAGAGAAATCAAAACCTCAAAAGAGGAAAATACATTTTAATAATAGTGTCTGGGATCTTCCATTAGTAAAAAAGAGAAAGAAATAACGATGTCATTTTTAAGTGATGAGAATAAAGAAGTTGGTCAGCCTATGGAACTGAAAATATTTACCTCCCCTCCCAATCAGGTCGCTATCGATAAAATCAATTACACAGAAGCAAGACCCACCATTCTCATCTGTACAGTTTTGTAAAAGCTTATATCTCTATTTAAGGACTCCTTGTGATTTTCCAGTATTGATGCCAGGTATTGAATTTTCACATTTTTGTCGTTTATTTTCTTTTTCATTATTGATGTGAGACCATTTAAGGTGCATGTGGGAGACGAAGACGAAAATATTTAAAAAGTGTTCTTGTAATCTTGTTTGCATAATGTGAAGAGTTAGATCATTTATAGGTCTTTAATACTTTACTAGCTTAGCTTTCTTTGTATATATAAATAACGTTTGAAGACAACAATATTTTTTATCAAGACAGAAATGTGTGAAATTTTAATCTCTGGAATCAATACTGGAAGACAACAAACAGTCCTTAAATAGAGATATATGCTTTTACAATACTATACAGACGAGAATTGAGCATGTGCGGGGACGAGGAAGAACATATTTAACAAACTTTCTTAGTAGGCATAGACTTCTTGTAATCTTGTTTGCATAATGTGAACAGTTAGATCAATTTAGTCGTTAAATGTTTCAATTGATACCTTTTTAGCTTGATTATCATTTTGTGAGTAGAATTAAAGATGTACAATTGATAAAGTTAGTTTAATTATGCATGATTTGTCGTCATATAAAGTTTGAAAAACCTTTATATTTATCTTTCTTTCGTAAATATAAGGCTTGATTGTAATTACCAGTTGCTTGTCAGTGGTCGGTGGTTCTCTCCGGATTCTCCGGCTTCCTCAACCACTAAAACTGGTCGCCATGATATAGCTGAAATAGTGTTGAAAGTGGCGTTAAACATCAAAAAATCAAATCAAATCAAATGTAATTAGTAATAGTCTCTACAAATTACACCATGTTTTAACAATTTCATACTGGTTCAAATATTATTATATCCAGGAATCAATTTGTCTGTCTGTCTGTCTGTCCATCTACAGCTTGTAAGCGCAACTCCGTTTCAACTGTTCAATGTATTTTGACGAAGCTTTACATGAAGGTTGTGCATCATATGTAGATGTGCATTAAACAAGATACTTATTGGCGGATGCTGCAAAACTATTTTGACAGCCACTGAAAAAGGGAGGAGGGGGATATCCTCCATGAGGCTTTAGATAAATATTTCTTTTCTAACCCTCAGGATCTCAATCTACATCCGTTGTTTTGTTTTCTGTTATAAAAAGAACAAGATGTCATAAAAAAAAGAGACTAGACAAAAAAAAAAAAACTGTGCGTGGAACAGCTAGGATACCTTTATAAGATATAAGAAAAAAATCTGAGTATACATGTATTTTCACTAAATGTTTGCATATTGGTATCCATATTTTATTTCAATTCAACCCATTGTTCAACTATTGGGATACCGTGGACAAAACAATGAGTGTTTTATTATTAATCACAACCCATTACGTTTATAAAGTATATAAATCCCATCATTCATTATCTCTGCAGATCAATACGATAGCACAAAGGTATCCTTCCTTGGCGGATATCGTCAACAATTTCGATAGATAAATATTTATTTTCTAACCCTGTACTCATAATTTTGCTTCCAAACTTTTCCTTCTGAAAAGCGGTGATTTCTTGAAATATGGGGAAAATTACACGCAGAATGGCATACTCCGTGATTGGCATGTGTAGTGATGGTGAATTTGCCATTTGCAGTATCTCAATCTACATCCGTTGTTTTGTTTTCTGTTATAAAAAGAACAAGATGACATAAAAAAAGAGACTAGACAAAAAAAAAACTGTGCGTGGAACAGCTAGAATACCTTTATAAGGTATAAAAACAATTCTCAGTATACATGTATTTTCACTAAATGTTTGCATTTTGGTATCCATATTTAATGGAGAACGAAACCATCCAGATATTTAATTAAAAATCAAAAGTATAGTTGTTTTCAGGTAATGTTCATATCAAACAAAGATAATTTCATCTCCTTAAAAAGTGTAAGTGGATTAAAAAAACGAATTTTGAATTTCCCGCCTTATAATGGGATTAGACATCTTGTGGAACTCTCCAGTATTGAAGATCACATAAAGTATATTGTACCCGGATTGTATGACGGTACTCCTTCTATTCAGGTTAACAAGTTAATAGCTGATGGACAAGTAATACGTTACAAATGTTGAATAAACTTCAGAATAAAAACAAAATAGAAACCCTTAAAATGTTTCACGTCATTTATAAATTGGTAAAACTACTTGCTTAAACTTATATTTAATTTATACTAATATTCACCACATAAAAAACGTGACAAAAAAGGGGGGTGGCCAGTAATGCCATTTATACTCTTTAGAAAATTAATTAGAGAAGACTTTATCTGAAGAAAATGTGTGTGGTAATGATTAATTTCAATAGTTCCTTCAGTTGAACAAATAATTTGTTTTTACAAAAATCTTGACAAATATTGCATTGCGATCGGTACACCACACGTGAGGACACACACTTATCAACATTGAAAGCTGATGAAGCTTCAGCGATTGAATGTTGTTGACTACGACTCGTCATTTCTTCTTCTGAATATTCAGGTTCAAAATTATATGCAACTAACCCCATTTCATTAAAATTTCTATCCATTATGCATGTTGTGACGGAATTCCAAAAATGATACTAATGTTTTGATACAGTTGAACAGGTAAATGAGAATAGAAGGAGTGACGTCACTGATAAGGGAAAAATGGCAGCCTGCATGTTTTGCGGGAAATTTAAAATCAATAAGATATAAACGTGCTTTAACATCAGCCCTTGTACAATTTTCATAAAAAAACGTCATTTTTTCATTTTTTTATTAGTTCTAGATTCTGTAAAACCACAAATCAAAAGTTGGTTTCGTTCTCCTTTAATATCAATTCAACCCATTGTTCAACTATTGGGATACCATGGACAAAACAATGAGTGTTTTGTTATTAATCACAACCCATTACGTTTATAAAGTATATAAATCCCATCATTCATTATCTCTGCAGATCAATACGATGGCACAAAGGTATCCTTCCTTGGCGGATATCGTCAACAATTTCGAGACCTACGACGAGATACTCCACTGGGCTCGATAAAACCAAATGCTGTGTCATCCTTTAATAAATCAGCGAATAAACACTGTAAACTACTAGTATATAAATCAATTTGAAAATGCAGAGGATTTAACAGAATGGGCAATACATAATAACCTGCTGAACGATCGACAGGTTCTGAACAGAATTCAGACTTTATACACATGTAAATGGTGTGGAGGGAGATCAGAAAGCACACGAGAATTACGACTTCATGAACATTTTCATTTGATTTGTGATGAGATACCACACACCGACATATCATCAGACAACATTACACATCCAAACAACCAAATTCCGATCTTATGTAATAACGATTTGACTGACATCTCTGTTTCTGCACATTCACAGACGGGTTCGGGTGTTACATCAGAACCTCCCTATATATTTCGTCAATCAGGACAAAAAACGTTTTCTAAAAACTTGACGACAGAAACCACGTATAAAGTCAAATTCACCGACGTATGGAAAGGGAAAAAATTGCGTGACATCTTCAAAGACATACAACAAATGTTCGAGGAAGTCCTGGCTAAGACCAAGGGAGGTGAGCACGACCTCGGCCGCGTCATTGTCCGTCATCCCGAATTGAATCACCCCATCGTCGTACCACTGGACAAATGGTCTAACATAAATGCAAACACGGTCATGACTGCCGTGGAAAATGTACTGAATAGCGATGAGAATCTGAGTATGTCGTTCGGTCTTCTATCGCAGACCAGCGTTAACGGAGATTACACTAAAAATCCCTTTGATTTTCAATTTTATGTGTGCCAGGTAACTCTTCGTAAGCACTCTGTATTTTACCATTTTCATTGTAGCACTTGTGTTTGGTTGGTCATTTTTTGGTTATTCGTTTAAATTCTTCCAGCGTAACGATCTTGCATAATTTGACAAAACATCTTCCTATGGCCGTGGCTAGACACATGTGGTCGTTGTTGGCGACTCTTAGCATGGACCGTTTCAATGCGATGGAACTCTGCGGTCCTTGTGGCAGCAACGACTGTTGTGAGTGAAAACCAAATGAGTTGTTTTTTCTGTCATCGAACCTGTCGCAGCAAACCCTGTTACCAACGTCATGCAGAAAAAAAAAGGTAGAAGGGGTCGGGATGTCGAGTTATCCATGTGCGAACCACATTATAAATGTAAACTATGCCAGAAAGTCTTGGAAAGATCCAAGCGAAAACCGAATGAGCACGTCTGTGGCGAATGGAAATGCACTAACTGCTTCGAATATCAAATAGGTCAACACTTGTTCTATCAGAGGAAACCTTCCAAACATCTCAAATCCGTTCCTAGAAAATATTTTTTTTAAGATTTCGAATGCACTCAGAACGAAATCATGAATTGCGAAGATGGGTACACACCTGGAGAACCGTGTGCAGAAAAGTGCACCACAGAAGCTCGGTGTAACAGGTGTAGAAAGTGTATTCACTGTGGGGATCTTGGTGTGGTTTAGAAGAACACAAATTTAACTGCAGTCTTACAATCGGCATGCGAAAAATGCATGGACGAAGATCTGATCGGCGATGCAAAATGCCAGTGCTGTGGATCTCGATGCGAAAAATGCAATGTCGTTGAGGGAAATGAGGTGGTACTACCGTGCGACGAAACATGTGGATACAGAGAGTTTTTTTCGAAGGAAATGTTCCCGCCGATTTCTGCTCGCAGATCATGTCTCGACATTATAGAAATACCGTTCTCATTGTCCACAATGGAAAAGGTTACGATCACTATCCCGTACTCAATGCAATGATCAAACATCACGGAGTCCGTCCAAATAAAATTGTGTACCAAGGTTCTAAAATCATATACATGCACATCGCAGCAGGACTAGATCTGACGTTTCTCGATTCGCTCAACTTCCTTCAAATGAAATTGTCGAAGATTCCGGCCTGTTTCGATCTGACGGAAATGAAAAAGGGATATTTTCCCAATTTGTTTAACAAGAAAGAAAACAAGCATTACGTTGGCAGTAATCCCAGTCCGGAATATTACGGAGTGGATTGCATGTCCTCGAAAGAACGCACGGAATTCGGAAAATGGTACTTGTCGAAGAAAAACGAGGTCTTTGATTTTCAAAGAGAATTTCGGGAATATTGTGTTTCCGACGTCGACATCCTGCGAAAAGTTTCGCGAGATCATGATGTCGGTTACTTCTTCGAAAAAAATAAATGATAAAGGAGAAACGGTGGAACATCCGGGATTGGATCCTTTCGATCACGTGACAATTGCTTCGACATTCTATCGCAAACTATTCCTTGAGGAAGAATATGAGACGTACCTTACGGAAAGGATTACAGGGGAGACCACCAAACAGCCAACGAAATATGAGAAAGGTGTAAAGCAAATTCAACTTCCGGACGGGGAATGGACGGGTACAGAGACACTAGATTGTTCCAGATATCGGCTCGGAAAAACTGTATTCGTGAAAATCCCCATAGCCGTCGTTCCATCTACAGGTTACGTTACAGACACGTTCAGCAAAGCGTCCATTTGTTGGTTGGAATGGGAAATGGAGAAGAGTCGAAGAAAATGTACTCCACGATACATCAAACATGCACTGAACGAAGGAGAACATCGCCTACCTGCATGGTACGAGATACAGACTAGACGGATACGACGAGAAGACGAAAACAGTTTACGAATTTCACGGTAATGAATTAAAATATATTTTGTATTGTAATATAGATCACGTTATTTTCTTCCTCCCACCCTAACGTAACTCTTTCCAAAGGGAGGGAGGGGGAAGGGGCGGCGGCGGCGGCGGCGGCGGCGGCGTAATGAGGAATGCGCGGGCCGGTGTCGTTTGGTAGCCGTTAGAATCACACACTATCGGCTTTTTATTTAAATTTCAGGGTGTGTCGTACATGGATGTCCACAATGTTACCCTCAAGACAGGACGACCACAAAAACTCCCCTTACCAAACATACGATGAACGAATTATATTATGCAACGAAACGTAAGGAGATCTACTTAAGACGGATTGGATATAAATATGTCTGTATTTGGCAACACGAATTTCTTCGAAATATGAATTTGGAAGAGGGAATGAAGGAATATGTTACTTCCTTGGACGTAGTGGAACGTCTTAATCCGAGGGACAGTTTTTTTGGAGGACGAACCAATGCCATAAAGTTGTACCATGAAGTAGAAAAACCCGGTGAGACCATTGAGTATTTCGACTACCCCAGGTAAATTTTCATCACTTGATGAATTTTATTAACAATCAGACTCTACGAGTAAATATGATAGTTTCATCGTATTAACAGTCTAATATTCATGATCTTTATTTTTTGTAGTTTATACCCTAGTGTAAACAAGTACGCAAAATATGTTTGTGGGCATCCAGACATCATCACCTCCAATTTCGAAGACTTGTCACATTATTTTGGGTTGGCCAAGGTTAAAGTGTTACCTCCAAGAAATTTGTTTCATCCTGTTTTGCCGTATACGACAAGAGATGGAAAACTGAAATTTCCACTTTGCAAAAGATGTGCAGATATAGAATTCCAAGACAAATGTACATGTCTAGACAACGACAGAGCCATCGTTGGAACTTGGTGTACTCCCGAATTGGAATTGGCTGTATCGAAAGGATACAAAATTTTGAAATTCTATGAAGTTTATCACTGCAATGCTACAAGTGAATACGACTGAAAGACAGGGACTGGAGGATTGTTTGCCGGATATGTGAATATGTTTTTGAAATTAAAGCAAGAGGCATCAGGATTTCCTAACGAATGTGAAACTGAAGAGGAGAAGTTAGACTATATAGTCCAGTATGCTGAAAAGGAAAATATCCAATTGGACTACGATCAGATTAAAAAAAATCCGGCTTACGTACTTTGGCCAACATTTGTTTGAACAGTTTTAGGGGAAAGTTTGAACAACGCTTGAACATGAGTCAAACGAAGTTCCTGTACGATACGGAGGTTGACAAATTCTTCCAATTACTCTCAGACCCTACAAAAGAAGTCTCTGATTTTCACATCGTCAGTGACTACATGATTCAACTTGAATATGCCAACGATTCGTCTTTCTTGCCAGTAGATTTTAAAACTAATGTATTCTTAGCTAGTTTCACAACCTGTGTGGCAAGGTTGCGACTCTACGAGCTATTAGAAGTGACTCAGGAGAGAGCGCTGTACGTGGATACGGACCCTATTATTTTCGTTGATAATGATCGGACAATAACTAAAACATTACCTATTGGCAATTATTTGGGCGAATTGACAAACGAAATAGCACCAGAGGATGGGTACATCACGAAATTTGTTTCCAGTGGTCCAAAGTCATATGCATACACAACTAAATCACAGCGACAAGTCTGCAAAGTCCGAGGCTTCTCTTTGGAAAGCAAGACGAATTCAGACCTGATAAACTTTTAGACCATGAAAGAAATCGTCGTAGCAAAGACAACAGACTGCATTATAACAACAAATCCTCGGAAAATTTCTCGCTTAGCACAGAAAAGAACACTATTCAACAGAATGGAGGAAAAGGAATTCAGAATGGTATATACCAAGAGACGATTATTAAACGATCTGATAACTCTATCTTTTGGATATGCCAAATAAGACAAAACTGTAACATTTCAACCATTTTATTTGTACAAAAAATATTCATTGATTTACATTAAAATTTTAACCATTGTATCCTTGTCTTTTTCTTCTTGGTTGGTTTTTTAAACTTCATTTTTTGTAATGAACGATTCGCGATTCCTGGAAGTCCTTTGCCGATAAATCGTTTCCTCACGATTAACCCTTCCCCAGACTGTATAGGTAAATGTCCGTCTGAACAATGACTGGTCTCTAAATCTTGTTTTGATTCTGTCTTTTTATCAACCAAAACATTGTCTTTCATGACACTTGTTGGTACGTTAGACTGTTTGTTTTGCATCAGTTCTTCGTACTTTTTTGGGGGTACGAGTACTAGTTCTTTTGCCATCACAAGTAATCCAGAACGGGTCTCAAAAGTTTTGGAAGTATCTTAACGTGGCGAAGTAACAACTTTTTCTTTTGAGCCTTGCTTTCGGATCTGTGTGCTAGCCGTGCAATGAACAATATGTACGGTTTTAATGTCTTGACGTATTTTTTCTCTGTGAGGAAATACGTCCTTGAATATGTTTAATGCAATCTCTGACAAGAGATCAATTTCCGTCTTAGTAAGATTAGATAAAACTACTTTTCTTTGTTTTACAGTCGAATCGTGCAAAAATTTAATAAAGGCTGCATGCGTCTTCATTCGACGACTCATTCTTCTGAAAATGACAAATATTTGTTTGTTCTCTAATTTTATTGAGGTCTATACACAATACACGTGTCTCCAGGATATATTTCGGTTCTAAGCAAGTATTCCTTGTCCCTGTGGGTGGACAGGTCCGTCAAGAGGTAGGAGTACATTTTTTGGTGGCCTTCGTGAAACCATCTAGGAAATATTGGGTCTGTCCCGGTAGTATTTGAGACGCAAATGTTAGGGGTTGGCGCATGTCTCTTGGATTACGAAATAACACAAAGTTTGCTGAGTTGAGGGCGATGGTTTTGGCATATCGACTCTGATTGAAAAGATTTTGACTTAAATAAACCACAGAAATTCCTCGGTGGTGACTCGTGATTGTGAAAAGATGTAAAAGCTCCTCCGATTGAACTATTTTAGACATTAAATCGTCTAAGATGACTAAAGAATGCTTGGTATTGTCCGCAAATTCTTCTAATCGCTGTTGATCAGGTAGACCTTCGTGAAAAGTCAAATTTGGTATATTCTGCATTTTGGTGCTCTGAATACCCACACAGTATTCTCTCTGGAGGTAGGGTAAACATGGCGTCAGCATTTTCCACCAATTTCTTAGTGAACATAGATTTTCCAGATTGAGTGGGGCCTACTATACAGATCGTGGTCGGTGAGAAAAACGGTAACAACGTTTTTTCGTCATTACGTCAGGGGGTATGTATTCAAAATGAAAACAACACTCTCTGATTTATCATTTTATTAGATAATAAAATCATTCATTACATTTCTGAAAATACAAACATATAAATCTATCGTTTTGTTCTAAGTCATTGGTATGAAGACCTTTGTAGATATCTCTTACTGAAAAATGTAAACACAGTCTCATCACTGCAAAATACACAACATAAAGTCCACATACATCCGACTGAAACGATTGTATACGTCTTTGCATAAACTTATGTTTTTGACCATTTCTCTCTACGAAATTATGCAAATCGCCGCCGTAGTATTCTGCCGGTCTACACAGGCTGTCAAAATAGTCGAGTTGTCCATAATTATATAAAATTACACACACCCAATGTTTTCCAGGATTGGGTAGAGGATCTGTATTTACGATATATAACTGAGGTTAAGTGGAAGGTGTGCAATCTGGCAAGGCATTGATTGCTGTGATGTCAATAAATGTGTTTCGTAAACATTTGTATCTGATCAACATCCCTTTTCACTGCTCTGTATTCATGGTTCTATGATCCTTACTTCTCTGGATTCGTCTACAGTTAAAATAGCCTGTGACTGGTAATAGTACATGCAATTTATAGTCTCAGTTGTAGGGGTACTGAATCTAATTTCCAGTCTACCATTTCCATGTTTTACTAAATTGATAAAAACTTCTTGGAAGTCCAAACTAGGGTCCAAAGAAAAAGGCGGCAAGCTATATCCGGCTCCAAAATCTGGGTAAGAGATGCTTAAACTTGCATTTTCACTTATTTCGAAAAGTCTGGCGTATGCTGTACTGTAATTTCTGTTGACTCCGAAATCTAGCTGTAGTGGCGTTCCGTATATTTCCACTCCATTAACTTTCAATGATACCTCTGTCATGTTAAAGTGTTGAAAATTAATGGGATTTTTAGTGTAATCTCCGTTAACGCTGGTCTGCGATAGAAGAGCGAACACTAATTTGGATGGTATATCTTTTGGAAATATTCCATCCCAGTGAAATCCCGTAGATCCTTTGGGTATGACATTTTGAATGACATTGCTTCTGTTAATGACATACTTAGCTGGAGCTTCACGTATTTGATTCCTATGATTCAAGATGACACCAGGATCTAATTTTACTCTGGCTGTTTTAAAATATACGTCAAGGATTTTAACTTTGTATTTAGGTGTTGTATCCCCTGACATCAACAGAAACGGACTACTCGACCTGAAAAGTTTTATGTATATGTCCACACCGTTGATCAACAATTTGCTTTCCAAGTTCAGTGTGTCTTCTAACAAATTTCCCTCCAGTTCAAAGGCTCTCGATTCTTTTGTAAACTCGTATCTGTTGACGAAACCAGAATTCAACGAAAGGGAGTCCATTGTACCGTCATCTTTCATAAACAGTTGACTTTGAAGTTGTGATTCCTGTTCATCTTTACCCGATGATAGCACGACTTTCAAATATGCTTTCCAAGGATAGTTGTTGGAGTTCACTGAGACCAGTTTGTTGTTCATGTATATATCGATGTGTGAGAACAGACTCTGCAAGGGTAAATTGATGATGCCTGTTTTTTTTTTGGCGATTGGCGCTCTTTCTTAAATCTATGTAATCGCTACCTGCACCTGATACGACGATTTCAATGGGAGTATTGTCATTCAACAAGTTAGAAATAGGTCTTTCTTCTGTGTAATTGATTTTATCTATAGCGACCTGATTGGGAGGGGAAGTAAAAATTGACAGTTCCATAGGCTGACCAACTTCTTTATTCTCATCACTTAAAATTGATATCGTTATTTCTTTCTCTTTTTAACTAATGGAAGATCCCAGACACTATTATTAAAATGTATTTTCCTCTTTTGAGGTTTTGATTTCTCTTTTCTGTTTGATGACACCTTTCTTGATGCTACCTTCTTGTGGTTCTTTTTCGAACTGAACTTTTTGCTCTGTGTCCCTTTCTTTATTTTTCCTGAAGATTGCTTTGATGCTTTCTTCTTGCCAGCTTTTTTCATATTGAACCGTTTACCCTGTTTCTTTCTTTTTGTACTATTTACTAATTTCACATGTGGCTTTCCCAATGTCGTTTCTTCTTTCATTTGCGATTCTGTTCTTTGCTGTGTGGCCGCGACCGGTGAAACTAAAGGTGTCTTAACAATAGGAGTAGAATCTGAGGTTGTGTTTTGATTAACTGGTAACATGTATGATCCTCTGTATCTTTCGTACATGCCTCGACCTGTCTGCTTTTTTGTTTTCTTCCTATATTTGTATGCATTAAATTTATTCTCTGACATATTTTTATAGAAGTTTTGCCATATTGTTGGATCAGAGACATAAGTTTGACTGTTCATTTTCACGATAGAAATGGGAACTTTTTGAAATGAAGTGTAACCGTCACTTTCTTGTTAAAAAATGATGCATCATTCCTGTTTTCATCTTTAATAATGATATGGATTTGTTGCACATCTCTCAGTTTCACCGGAACGTAATATGGATGGACATATATAATATTTCTTCCCTTCACGTCTTCTAAAAAATCTTCTCAATAAAGACTGTTCTGATGATCCGACGAAACTATCTTGGCATATATCCGAACACACAAACATTTCGACGTCTTTTTGATAGTCCTCAGAAATTTAAATTTCCGTTAAAGCTACTACCCAATAACCATCAAACTGTAATGCTCTGTTCAATTTAATTCTAAAGTCATAGGGGAGAGAGTATCATTCTCAAACTCATCTTGGCTTCAAATGTGTGAATCATATTATCATAGTGGTGTTATATATCCTTTACATCTCTCTCTGGAATCCATGAGTTGAATTTGGCTGGCCAACCTAACCATTTCATCAAAGTATGTTTTATGCCATTTATTTTCTTTCGTTTGATTATTTTCTCGATCTTGTAAGTATCGGTTTCAGATTTATCGATTTTCTGTAATTCGTACCTGTAGAAGGTACCCTTGACATGATCTCCGTCTATGTCCGAAATCTTGTAAAGATCTTGGTTACCCCTTTTGAACCTCTTCAGTATTTTGAAATATTCCATAGTCCACTTCTCTTGATAACCTTTTTCGAAAGTTCTCTTTAAATGAGAAACTCTGACAAAATCTCCTACCTTGAATTTATACAATAGCCTCTTCTCTTTGGATATTCCTTTGAGTTTTTTGGATGTAGTAGAAGGTTTTTGTTTCATCTTTTTGTTTCGTACGAGATATTGCACATATCTCATTTCGTCTTCACTAGTCTTATCAATCGATGATGGTGTATATCCTCCTAACGATTCATGAGGAGTGTGGTTATAGCTACTAACCATTTTTTGCAACACGTCTATATATCTATATGTTTGCTTTTCCATGAAATACGAATATATTTTTTCTTTCAAAGTACGAATTACACGTTCGGCATAGGAACTTTTTACAGTTGCATTTTGTGTGTAAAACACTTTTATATTCTGTTTAGCTAAGAATATTTTACCTTCTGATTTAAATTCACCTCCTTGATCAAAATGAATAACGTGTGGTTTCCTATTTTTGTGGTCTTTTAAAATGGTTTTAATGGCGTTAGCAACTGTAGAACTTTTTTTTTATTCTTCAAAGGTTTAACGATCAAAATCCTCGAAAATATGTCTATTAGTATCAGTAGAAATTTAACGTTATCATTGAATTGAGCTACGTTTTCCATGGAGGCCAAGTCACCGTCCCATTGTGCATTGAGACCACTGACAATAACTCTATTTCTAGGGAAGTTCCGCCGCACTGACTTCTGTACAGTATACGACTCTTTGTTTGATAACATTTTCTTTACTGTTCCTAAACCAATGTTGTATTTTCTTTCTTTACGAATAATTTAGTACACCTTTTGAGGTCCTGAAAAGGATGCGGGGTGTGCAGGGTCAGTCCATATTTTAAGAACATCATCACGTTTTTCTTGGTACGTCATCTCTGTACTACTGATTTTAGCACCAGCTTGTTTTACGTCTTTTTTTTTAAATAAAATATTTTGTGTTAACAGATTGACTAATGGAAGACCATATGAGTATCTTTCGGATTTGTACGAGATTTTATTTCGCTCTGTTGTTACACTTTCGGATTTGTACGAGATTTTATTTCGCTCTGTTGTTACATTATAAAGAAAAAACACAATAAGTAGAATAAATCAATTTTATTTTTCTAGCTATTGATAACATAGAAAAGTGAGAACATGAATAATGACCACATTTATTATTAATTGTCCTGTGTTAATAAATACTGTGCAACGTCAAATTTATCCTCTTGACGGGGGTGAGATTTCTTGCCATTCTTCTTCTTCTTTTTCAAAAGGGTAACATTCTTTACATGATAATGATTCTAATTCGTTGGGATGTGAACAGACACATGTTTTATTCAGTTCAGGTACAAATTCTCGCATTATCTGTATCGTGTCACATAGACGGTTCCATTTCTGTTTGTTGAGGGCCACTCCTTTCCGCGTTGGTACTGGTTTATCCGATTCCGACGGTTTCCAAAAGTGTCGTATGTCCACCGTAGGAAATTGTGGATCAACTGTAACGTAAATGACTCCTCCTAAATGTACGGTGTATGCTTGAACCTCTTCACCTGATACTGATTTCATGAACATGGCGTCTATCTCATCCTTTTTTGTATCCAGCAACAACCACCTAGACAAATTGAATGTTACCCCTTTCTTAGTAGGAATTTTTTTCTGTCCTGTTTCATCATAGTGTCTGATGTGTATTAACATGTTTTTATTGAATTCCTTGGCGACAACATACACATCACCAAGGAGATGAATGAAACATCTCCCATCGTAAGAAGTCGTTATATCATCACACATCTCTAAGGGCGTGTGTTCTTCCTTTTGTTGGATTCTTTCTTTTTCTGACGACTGTTTTTCGTTTAGAATTTGATTTTCCGCCAGGATGTCAGTTGCGATTTGTTTTTCTCTTCGGTTTTGATCTTCCATAGCTGCTGTTTGATTTGGGTATTTACTATAAACGTTAACGAACCAATGATCCTTTTTATAATTGATTAAACCGTGTGACAAATATTCGTAATAACAACCACAGCTGTAGTTTGTCACTTCTCTGTCGAAACCCATTTAAAGATCGAGGATGTAAAAGGTTAATTTATACCAGTCAGTGGTTACGGTTGACGTATTTCGTAAGGAGGGTATCCATATTATTAATAGATACTTATTATAAGGTTACAGAATATTGTAATTGATACGTTGGTCTCCTGTTTCTATACTGGTGTAAATAACCATCCATCTTGTGGAATGTCAATGTTATAAAGTGTTGTGAGATAGATCGACCGCAATCTTTGTGCATACGCTGGATTCTGACTACACAACTTCCTTGTGAAAAGATACAGTGTTAACAATCTTCCTGGATTGATAATACCATCATTAAATAAAGTTGAAACAATACGTTCATAAATCTGGAGACTGATATCATCCATTTCAACATAAATTTGTATGTACAGAGCACAATTTATTTTAACTGAAGTTTAAAAGTGTGGTTCGTTTAAATACTCTTTTTAGCAGGATATCGGGTGTCAAAAACATAGGTACCGAA
Organism: Gigantidas platifrons; assembly: GCA_002080005.1. Taxonomy (NCBI): domain Eukaryota; kingdom Metazoa; phylum Mollusca; class Bivalvia; order Mytilida; family Modiolidae; genus Gigantidas; species Gigantidas platifrons. Next base: position 65,956 of record MJUT01017698.1, on the reverse strand, counting down.
AATACTTTTTTAAAATCTGTGAATACTTGATGGTTTAGAGGAGTATACTGATTAGGTATCATAGTAAAGAATCCCGTATTATTTTCCGATTTTGGGCCTCGTCAATTGTTTTGTTAATATACGGTATTATATGTTGAATATATTTCCATTGACGTGTATTTATTTGCACCCCTTTAATAATTTCCTTCCCATTGATGAACTGACGAATATCAACGACGACTTCGTCCTGATAAAGACATATTGTAACATAATAGGTATCTGGTATTTCGAATTGTTTGATAAACTCGCACAAACTATGGTTGTATTTGTGCATCTGTTCTGAATGATGTAAATTGATACAGTCTGGTTTTAGATTGATCCCCTTCTTATAAGAAATTTCTGTAATCGCGAAGGTTACTGCAATCATCACAAGCATGGTGAACGTTCCAATCCATTTTAGAATTCTCCGTTTTGTATTAAATCGGTCATATAAGGAATTGCTGTTGGAAAGTGTGGGTAAGGAACACTTAAACTCTATATCTATGTCTTCATTGAATTCATCCGAGTTATTCCTTTGAAAAAAACATGTTGACCGTATGATTTTAAAACGTGTAATGAAAGTCAAACGATAAATATCTTTCTTTTGTATGTTATTTCAATTGACCTACTGATTTCTATTTAGCATAGTTTTCTTTTTAGTGTTGTACAATTTATACACAATGTCTACGTTTGATTTAAATCAAAGATTTGATCTTATTTGAATTAATATTATCACTTAATGGTCATTATGCTTATCAGGATAAACGATCAATATTTGTTAGCTTTAAATACCTAATGATAGGAAATGTATACATAGTATAGTAATAGGTGTATCATACTATAATTAGAAGGGGTATCTCTTTATATAGGATACCATATATGATGATGGGGGTATCCTGGGTACCATAAATGAAAGGGTATCATACTATAAATAGAAGGGGTATCCTGGGTACCATAAATGATAGGGGTATCATACTATAAATAGAAGGGGTATCTCTTTATATAGGATACCATATATGATGATGGGGTTCCCTACTAACCCCTTATTTAGTGATTTCGGTTTCAAAGGTGTTTTCGGAGTTTGGACAGATTGAGTAACTTCAGTTGGTTGATTGTTGTTTATCCTGTTTTCGGCTATGTCAGTCAGCTCATTTGTGATTTCCTTTTCGGTTACAAGTGGTTTTTTTTAAATTGGTATTTGTATGTTCAATTTCATTTTCAGGTTGAAACAATGCTTTGTTCCTTTGAGATGTTTTCGATTTCTTCTTAAGCGTTTACCTCCTAGAGTTTCCACAATGTACGATCGATGTGTTCCATGTTTTCTTACAACCTTTCCTGCATGGTGTTAACTGGTTGTTATGTTCAATCATAACTGTTTCATTATTTTTGAATTCTTTCAACGGTTTTCCACTACGTTTGTTGAAATAGTGTTCCTGATTTTGTTGCCTTTTGTTTAACAGTTTTTCACTTTCTTTCCGTTGACAAATGTGTTGGTTCCAATAGTGTGGATGATGTTGGAAGACTTGATTTTAATCGTCGTTCTATTTGTAGTTGAGCTAGTGATAGTTCAATTCCTTCTAGCGGTATTCCTATAATCGAGCAATGCTTTGTTCGGATCTTTACTCTTCTTAATCAAGTACTTACAAATCTTTCCGCTGGTCCATTTGCTTGTGGAAAATGAGGACTAGTTGTTATATGAATAAATCCATATTATTTTGCAAACTTTGCGAATTCTCCACTAGCGAATTGTGGACCATTGTCTGTTATCAACTTATCTATATATCCAAATCTTGAAATTTGCTTTTTTCTTTTTCAATGGGCCTTGGAACATAAAGTCATAGTGCGTTTTGAATTACTTCTACGCCGCTGGTAGTTTACCACTTTCCTTGTTCAACGAGGGAGTTCTTCCTGTTAAACCGTCTGCCATTTTACATGGATATGTTCCTGAAACACTAATCTCAATGTTTAAACTGATGACTGGGTTTATTTGACTTGTCTTGTTCTCCTTTTGTGAACAAACATCTGACACCATGTCACGTAATCATCAGACAAGCATGGATCGCATGGCTAAACTATGTATTATATCTTTAACATAGCCATAGAAGAGTGCACGTGCACATTACATAATACAGGTGATATATGTACAACTAATAACCAAATACAACATAAGACCAATACATGACAACGTGGTTGACATACGAATCTGATATAAAAAAATATTGAAACTATGATATTATATCAATAAAATATAGTTGAGAGGGTGATAGATCAAATTGTCACCCTGAGAAAGACATTGTCAACCGATGCGAAGCCGGGGTTGACAATGTCTTTTTCGAAGGGTAACAATCTGATCTATCACCCTCTCAACTATATGTTATCTAATTTATTATGCTGAATGTTTTCACTTTCTCGTTTGCAATTATGTTTTTTTTTTCTTTCATTTTATTGTTTCATTTCATATTCAGTCTATTCATGTTTACAGATGTTCAGTAATTTTGCTAGAACATAGAATTGTTAACCACCCATGACGTTTGAAATCGCTTCACTTTCAAGCGCACAATTGAATGAATTGGTTCATTATCATCAAATTGGGACTCTAAATGAGAGGGTGACAGTAAAAACATTGTTATCCACTGAGCCATGCTTCAGAGCAGAATGTTACCCTCGTCTTATCCAATAAAATTACAGCTTACATACATGAAGTATAATAAAGCTACTTATGTTCTTATTTTGCAGAACCAGCCATGCCAGTTACGGAATCTGTTTCCAGTTTTAAGGGATTCTCCGATGTTTATCCAAGTTGTAAGAAACTTACACATGAACTTGCAAGATTGTTCGACAAATGTGAATTTGATAAAGAGGGAACTCACCGGCATACTATCAGCTTTAGGGAAGCAACAGAGAGACTACGAACTGCAGTTGAGAATTCCCTAAGTGATGTTGAGATTATTACAGGAAAAAAAGTATCAGAATTTAGAATTGGGAAAACATCTGTGACGGCATAAGAAAATCTGACCTTTGACCCCATGAAATCGATGACATGGGGTGAAATTGGAGGAACTATCGGGAAATGGCGGGAACACAAGAAGGACGACTATGATGGCCTATTTGAAGTAGGATGTGTAACTAATGAACTTATCCCTAAAGAAATTAAGGAAGCAAACACTGCTATACGTATGGGCCACCAGATGTATGCATTAGGGATGGCACAATTCTTAGTGCATCATTATATGATACATGAACCTGATGGAAGACTAAGAAACAAATCAATTGATATCGGAAATTGTTCAGAGGGAAAAAGAGGAGACAAAGGGGGCATTATATACGTAGCATACAAGCTAGAATCCGGGAACATCTTTGAAGTAAGTATTTTGCTATTTAGCTATTTGAATAAAAGCTAGGCAAACGTGTTGTTTTCGGCTTTTAATCACAGGTGCTCATGGAACGGAATTACTACCAACTTACCTGTGTCGACCCTATGTGGAGATTTTAAGTATATATCGTCGACACGTGTAAGTTGCTGTTAACATAAGATTGTATGAATATGGACACGAACAAGTTAAAAAAAATGAAAAAGAGATGAAATAATAAAGAAATAAAGAATATTTTTTTGAAAATAAATATGTAAACAGAAAGTAAAAAAAAAGGGGGTGTTGGTAATTCCGTGCCACGAGTGCCTGTGCTTTTAATCAAACAAGCAACAATTTAGTGTTTAGAAATGTCCAAAAATATATACACCATACAAATAGATTTGAATGATACGAAATTATACTCTGTACTCAGGATGCTATCATTTATTTGCACTCTATCCCATTATCCCCCCATCCCCCCCCCCCCAATACGTTTGTTTATCAAATTTATCAAATATATTCATGTATAACTTTATTATATTATGTAAATTGCTGTCATTTTCTTATTTATGTATATAACATTATTGTATAGAGCGGATATACTAAGTTGATATAACTTGTTTCCAATCTAATTGTACATTGATAAGACAATAAAATATGTTTAAACTAAACTAAACTAACAATTTAGAACTCATTCTTTTGATGAAAAGTCCAACATTAACATTGTATTATCTATATCTGGTACATGTATAAAAATAAAAATAATTCGGCATATCCTTTGAAAATAATCCATTTTCTATTTCATAAGAGATATACATGTACGTTCTCGAAAATGTATTATTTTTTGTGCCTAAAAATAGCATGTTTTAACTATTATGCACATCACTGCACGGGATTAATCGTAAAACATGTCAAATAATCACGAAAACATCATTCTCGATTCAATCGCTACATTTAAATATTTTTACAACTATTAATTATTCCAAAACGCGTTTTTTTTTTACAAATTCCAACCATTAAACTGAATATTTCGGGAATTTCAAGTTATAACCGATACGGTTTCATATTGCAAATAATTGTTTATCAAGGTCATTCTTCACTAACCATGATGTGATTTTCTTTCGCTTTCTGTAGTTTTTGTGTCAATTTGTTGGTTTTGTACAACACATATTTTCATTTTGTCAATCTAGATAACATGATCAGTTCATTGTCGACAGAATGTAATCAAGTAGTGGATTATTTTGGTTTGGGTCTGTTTGACTTTGCTTTAGTTGGGGAGCTTTTGGTTTGTATTTTCTCACTAATCACAACATTTATCTATTATGCATGTTAGCTGTCAAGTTACATTTATTGAACTAAAAGGCGAGTGTATCATCAGATATTTTGGTAGGCCATGTGACTAGTTCGCAGAACAAGTAAGTCTGGCCTATCAAAATGTCTGATGGTGCACGAGTAACTTTGTTCAATAAGAGACTTGTATCTTGCGATGTCAATCAAAGTTTGTATGCTTTATGATGATATCTTGTATATTTTGGTATCGAAAATATTGTATGATGTGACGTCATCTAGCTCCACCTCCTCTCTGGGTATCATGAGATATTGTATGGCTTTTGACAATAGAAAAGACGAGAACGCATGATACAACTATGTATAGCAACTGATATTTGTATTATAATTATTATGCAGAATGCTTTTGGAACCTTTTAAATGTTCACAACCTTCCTATCGGCTATATATTACAGAGGGCACAGGGACCGTCATGGTCGTGATCGTATGGTAGTTGGATTTACAACTACATATGCAATCAGTACCTATCACCACTGACGTTGTGAATGCGATTCCCTCTCAGGCGAGGTGTCTTCGATACATCATTATGTGATAAAGTTTGTCAGGTGAGTTGTTTTCTCCAGGTACTCCGGTTTCCTCCACCGATAAAACTGGCCAACCAGGATATAAAGGTTGTCAGTGATTTGAGGCAGGTCGGTGGTTTTCTCCGGTTTCCTCCTCCGATCAAACTGACCCCCACGATATAACTGAAATGTTGTTGAAAGTGGCGTTTAACACCATACCCTACCCAACCCCTTATATATTTTAGAAAAAATAAGACAGTTTCATCTCTGTGATTCCAACAGGTGATGACACTATTCTTACAATTCGTCACAGAATTTTTATGGGTCCATAAATCTAGTTAAACCCCTTGACTTTTTTTGAAGTGCCTGTACCAGGCCAAGAAATTGAGTGGTCATGTAATTTGTGTGTTAATGGTATCGATTTTGCCTCTCTCTACGCTTTTTCTATAGGATTTTGGAAATGTTCTGATAGTGTGGTATTTTTATATCACCATATATCTTCCCGTTCATTTTCTGACATACTTCAAAAACATGTTAGACACCTACATATCACTCAGTCAAGGTATACTCGACACAACATTATAGGTTAAAGTTTGTCAGTGAGTGACTTGCGGCAGGTCGGTGGTTTTCTCCGGTTTCCGCCACCAATAAAACTGCCCGCCACAATATAGCTGAAATATTGTTGAAAGTGGCGTTAAGCACCATAACCCTATATCTACTCCTAAGAGTCATTTACTTAGTCACTATATCTACTAGTCAACTAGTATCTGTATTTGTTGTTCTAGGTAGACGGTTTGGTCACCAAGAAAGAAGAACAAGGTATCAAGATAACAATATTTGTATATCTGTTTTAACGAATGATAACAATGGAACAATATACTCTCTGTCTCGATAGTTAAGCTTAGAAGCTCCTACAAAAAATGTCAGTGAAAACCGCAGGACATTCAAGAAAAGACAATCCAGTGACACAGGAAACATTGGGCACAAGAAACAAAAAAACTAAAAACATAAGCAACATGGA
>MJUT01017698.1:37490-49049 GCA_002080005.1 Gigantidas platifrons | reverse complement strand
TAACTCTTTGTGGGTCAATGTCGAAATGTTAATGAGCTAATAATGGTTTCCTAAATGTAAAGAGGTAAATAGCAGGGATAGTTGCGACAGAAATAACATTTATCCAAAAATGTAGCAAAAGTTGAAAAAAATTCTCCAAAAATATAGCAAAAGGAAGAAAATCCTCTAAAAATGTAGGGAACGGAAATAAATTCTCCAAAAATGTAGCAAAAGGAAAAACAGTCCTGGTTTTTAAGAAGACTTCAGAATACGATACACTTTGTATTCTCCATCTCACGGTGTGGTATTTGTATTAGTCATTGATCTTATCATCCGCCCAGTAGTCAGTATTTCTGCACCGACATGGATCTTTTTTTTAGATATATTTAATATTGAAATTTACAATTTCTGAATAATGTAAATATTAATAAAAACTAACGTTCTTCTCCCTCAGGCATAGGTTAATGTTATTACAGAAAGGTGTCGTGCGCAATAACTTGGATATCTACCATTTTATTACAGTTGGCATGGATACATATTTTGTTACAACACACATTACACTGTTTATTTAAAATATGTTTTCATAGCTCATCTTTTGTTATTTTCACAGAAAGAGCAGCAGGCACGGCTTTGCTTGATGATGATGCCTCACCTTTTAAGCAACCAAGGGCGACACAGGAAGATGAAAGGTGAGTCAGTCAATAAATATGATAATGAGTAGATAGATGTATACTACTTTGGTACAAGATCAGCGAATAATGTACATACATGTATACCAGATTTATACTTAAATTTGGTTGACCTAATAATGAAAAGAAAGTTTAAACAGTGATGGAGAACAGTTACACTAATATCAACAAAACAAACAATCACCTCTCATCTAAAGAAAGATTAAACAGTGATGGTAATCAATTACACTGATATCAACAAAACAAACAATCACCTTTCACCTAAAGAAAGTTTAAACAGTTTTAGTCAACAATTACACTAACATCAACAAAACAAACAATCACCTCTCACCTAAAGAAAGATTAAACAGTGATGGTCATCAATTACACTGATATCAATAAAACAAACAATCACCTCTCACCTAAAGAAAGTTTAAACAGTGATGGAGAACAATTACACTGATATCAACAAAACAAACATGATTCCTCTACGTTCTGTCAAAATATCAGGGCATGTTTAAAATCTTGCAGTGAAATGACAGGCTATGGAAAACATCTACTCTAAAAATAGCTCGGTCATCCCCAAGAAATTCAGTATTAATAGGTCATGCATCAAATCCCCCATAGAGGTATTAAAATACAACTCAATCCACAAAAAATTTGGGCTCAAAATAATCCTTATATATTTAACTTATTATCAGTTTTAACTATTCCATTCCACTCTGTAGTTTTCACAATACATGTACTACAAAGTGAAAGGAACTTTTTTCCTTAAAAATGATTACTTTTGTATATGTTCTAAGCTCTGATTGGTGAATTAGTGGTTTGACACCACTGTCAAACATCAACAAAACGAACAATCACCTCTCACATAAAGAAAGTTAAAACAGTGATGGACATCAATTACACTGATATCAACAAAACAAACAATCACCTCCCACCTAAAGAAAGTTAAAGCAGTGATGGTCATCAATTACACTGATATCAACAAAACAAACAATCACCTCTCACCCAAAGAAAGTTAAAACAGTGATGGTCATCAATTACACTAACATCAACAAAACAAACAATCATCTCTCACCTAAAGAAAGATCAAACAGTGATGGTAATCAATTACACCAACATCAACTAAACAAAACAAAATTTAAATAGCGATGGTCATCAGTAACTGAGTTACATCAATATCAACTAAACGAACAATCACCTCTCTTCTTAACTTAAACTAAACACCAAAAAGAAAAAAAGACCACGAGATTTGACATTGGAAATCTGGCTTGGGACAAACACAAAAATGTGGCAGGGTTAAACTGGTTGATGGGATCACAACCACCTCTTGATATTTGGATCTCTAACGGCAGTACATATAAAAAAAATAAGGCATATGACAATATATTGAAATCGACTCAGATGTAACTCACTCATTAATGAATGAACGAACGAACGATCGTGATAGATAGACTGCCCAAGGGACAGTAGTATTGACTGAAATATAGATAATGCTTGAACCGTAGGTGAGGACATTATCAGTATTTAAGTCAATACTACTGTCTCAATGGCAGTCTATCTATCACGATAATGTCCTATACATAAGTTACTATTATTTTTATTTCATTGAAGAAAATAAGACTTTCTATATAATTTCCCTAGTTTTAGTACATGTACATGTTGTATATTGACTATGGACAGCAAATGAAGCAATTGACAACGTTGCGTTGAAAAAAGGGACGCAACTCTAAGACCTTGAACGGTCATTAACATAATAATTCCTGTGGGCATTATCATGTTAATGAGTGGTGGATTTCTTTAACGCAGATTACTGCATGACACATGACCATATCTACGCTAATGAAAAAGTAGAATTTAGAACTGATATGAAATAATAATGATTAATATTGACAGATTTGGAATATCTAGTGTGTTACAAGGTACCAGTCATGAAAAATCCCCGGAAAAAGCATATGTTTCTGAAGTGGAATCGGAGAAGGGACACAACGAAAAAAAGACTAGGAACGTTATCAAGAAAATGATTAAAGACGACAGATCCAGAAATCACAGCTTTGATGAATATTGTGCAATCCAATGAACAAGCTGCATCACCGCGGGGGTTACAAAATGTACATGTTAATGTTGTCCAAAGGTAGATGTGCCGTTTGAATTTGGTCGACTTTTTCAGCTTTAAAATATATGATTTGGTTGTAAATTGTCCACATTCAATATTTCAATGGGTGGGGATTTAATGTTATGCTAGCAGGGGTTCAAAATTATGTAGGTCCCATGTCTGTGATCTTTTACTACTGACTTCGGACTTTTACATCAGGCATTAATGTAACTCGAATAATACTGCGCCCTCTATCGGCACTATCACTGTTAATGTAGCGACCAGCGGGAGCGTAATATAACGACTGGATTATTCGGTCTAGCATTAATGGTGCCTGCGGACCTTCCGATTTTTTCTCTGTTGAAGTGTTATTATCATTTGCTGTTTATTAAACTCTTAAAACATCTATTGCATTAAATCGTAGATCTGCTGATTTTGATCAAAATCTTCATTAGAAATGATATTGAACAACACCAGTCACAAACAGTTATCTTTTATTTGCAATAAAGGGAACCGCCAGTCTTGTTATTCACTTCCGGAAAAGAAATTTAGAAAAATGGGAAATATAAAATGTGTATTTTGATCCTGGTTTACCATAAATCGTCCTCTACATAAAACTACGGAAATCACAGCAAACCAGTAATTCTAGCCAAAAAAAAGGGGGGGGGGCTTAGGGGGATATTTATTTTATATGAAATAGTTACATACTGAAATCGCTATGCATGTTGTGTAGTGATTCTAAATGCCTAGTGATCAAAATCGGTGAAACAACCTGTAAAACATTTTGGCCTGACAAAACTTTTTTAGATATCATATTTCTTGGAATGCCCCCATAGTCTTTTGCATTTAACATCAATGTGAATCTAAACAAATGAAAAGGTAGAATGTGTTTATTGATAATTGCTTAAAATGTTCATAAAAAACCGGACATTCCTAACAATAAGCCTGACTTAAAACAGTAAGAAATAATTTTGAACCCTTGTATGGTATATCAATGTTATATTTCAGCTGTTTTTGAGTTATTGGTTATACATTGAATATTCTTCTGGTTTTGTGTATTTACTATGACAAACAGCCCATGACAGACAGGGTCACATGACCGTGTCTGTCATGGATGAATCGACCAATCAGATTGTTTCAATGACGCAATACAAGAAAGTAGTATACTTTATAATATATATCGATAGTGTCAGATTAAAAGCCATATTTACAACAATATACAAAAATAATTAAAATGCCTACCTTGCAAACATCTTTTAGTTAAATTTTATCAAAATTGAAGCGTACACCAAGCCTAATGACGTGTCATCTTTACGTTTTAAAACTGGAAGTCTTCATATGACGTCATCTGGTTAATGCCGGTGCCAACGTCGTCAACAACATTTCGCGGAATTTTAATTTGTGTGATTTTTAGACCAGGAATATGCAAGAATATATATTTTATGTTCAGTATTGCATTGAAGAATTCTAAGGATTAAACGATTCTTTTAAGGACTTCATGCATGTGTACACGGTGCCGATGCACTCACAAACTTTACATAAACGTATCACAATTATGCAAATTTCTCTCCTAGCACGTGGTGATCTAGTTTCGGGGCCGAAATGTAAACATTGTTAAAAACGGAAGAAATAGGTTCTTACACTCGTCTTTATCCATGCTCCACTCGTGAAAAGACGGAATTTCTCACACTCGTGGAGGAAATCCCAGATCTTCAATAGAGACTCGTGTAAGAACCTATTAATCTTGTCTGTTGATGAAAGTTTCTAATTTGTTACCTATAACTACATGCATTCCATCGTTATATTACACAAATGTCATCCATGGTGGAATATAGGGTCAAAATCTAGAGCATTAAGAATTATGTTATAAATTTACAATGGATCCGACCATTATTTCTAATTCATGAAACATATATATTCACAAAATTACAAATAAAACGGTGAATCATCTGATCAATTACAATATAATCATAGATAGACCTCGAATGTTTTCGCCTACATTCATCATTTCATTTCCTGTAATTTTTTGTGTTTTTATTTCACTGATGCTGATATTTTGCAATCCTTCATTTTTGTTTATTATTTTATTTTACATTTATCACATTATCAATATGCATTTTATATCTAATAAAAGCTTAATTAATCTTAGACTGTTGGTGAATTAATTTGTCTTAGTGTAAAATGACGGATAACAATTACAGATCCTAACATGGTATATATATATATCAGAATAGAAAACAAGACACGTATCTACCTAGAGTCTAACACATCTGATATCAATATAGAAAGGAAGACACGTATCTGTCAAGCAGCTAACACATGTGAAATCAGCATAGAAAACAAGACACGTATCTGTCAAGCTGCTAACACATCTGATATCAGGTTAGAAAACAAAAAAGGTATCTTCCAGGCAGCTAACACATCTGATATCAGTACAGAAAACAAAAATGTATATACCAAGCGTCTAACACATCTGATATCAACATAGAAAAGAAGACACTTATCTACCAAGCAGCTAACACATCTGACATCAGCATAGAAAACAACACACGTATCTTTCAAGCTGCTAACACATCTGATATCAGTATAGAAAACAAAATACGTATCTACAAAGCGGCTAACACATATGATATCACTATAGAAAACATGATACGTATCTACCAAGCAGCTAGCACATCTGATATCAGTATAGAAGACGACATGTATCTCTCAACCAAGTAACACATCTGATATCAGCATAGACAACAATACACGTTTCTGTCAAGCAGTTAACACATCTGATATTAATATAGAAAACAAGACAAGTATCTACCAAACAGCTAACACTTCTGATATCAGTATAGAATACAAGACATGTGTCTGTCAAGCTGCTAACACATCTGATATCAATATAGAAAACAAGACACGTATCTACCAACCAGTTAACACATCTGATATCTGTATAGAAAACAAGACCCGTACCTGTCAAGCTGCTAACACGTCTGATATCAACATAGAAAACAAGACACGTATCTACCAAGCAGCTAACACATCTGATATCAGCATAGAAAACAACATACGTGTCTGTTAAGCAGCTAACACATCTGATGTCAGCATAGAAAACAACACACGTATCTCAAGCTGCTAACACATCTGATATCAGTATAGAAACCAAGCTATGTATCTACCAAGCGGCTAACACATCTGATATTAGTATAGAAAACAAGATACCTATCTACCAAGAGACTAACACATCCGATATCAGTATAGAAAACAAGATTCGTATCTGTCCAGCAGCTAGCACACCTGATATCAGTATAGAAAACGACATGTATCTGTCAAGCAGTTATAGAAAACAAGATAAGTATCTACCAAGCGGCTAACACTGCTGATATCAATATAGAAAACAAGACACGAATGTACCAAGCGGCTAACATATATGATATCAGTATAGAAAACAAGATACGTATGATCTATCTAGCAGCAAACACATCTGATATAAGCATAGAAAACAACACACGTATCTGTCAAGCAGTTAACACATCTAATATCAATATAGAAAACAAGACACATATCTACCAAGCAGATAACACATCTGATATCAGTTTAGAAAAGAAGACACGTGACAGTCAAGCGGCTAACAAATCTGATATCAGTATAGAAAACAGGACACGTATCTACCAAGCGGCTAACACATCTGATATCAGCATAGAAAACAACATACGTGTCTGTTAAGCAGCTAACACATCTGATGTCAGCATAGAAAACAACACACGTATCTCAAGCTGCTAACACATCTGATATCAGTATAGAAACCAAGCTATGTATCTACCAAGCGGCTAACACATCTGATATTAGTATAGAAAACAAGATACCTATCTACCAAGAGACTAACACATCCGATATCAGTATAGAAAACAAGATTCGTATCTGTCCAGCAGCTAGCACACCTGATATCAGTATAGAAAACGACATGTATCTGTCAAGCAGTTATAGAAAACAAGATAAGTATCTACCAAGCGGCTAACACTGCTGATATCAATATAGAAAACAAGACACGAATGTACCAAGCGGCTAACATATATGATATCAGTATAGAAAACAAGATACGTATGATCTATCTAGCAGCAAACACATCTGATATAAGTATAGAAAACAAGACACATATCTACCAAGCAGATAACACATCTGATATCAGTTTAGAAAACAAGACACGTGACAGTCAAGCGGCTAACAAATCTGATATCAGTATAGAAAACAGGACACGTATCTACCAAGCGGCTAACACATATGATATCTGTATAGAAAACAAGACACGTATCTACCAAGCTGCTAACATATGATATCAATATAGAAAAAAACAAACGTATCTCAAGCTGCTAACACATCTGATATCATTATAGAAACCAAGCTATGTATCTACCAAGCGGCTAACACATCTGATATTAGTATAGAAAACAAGATACCTATCTACCAAGAGACTAACACATCCGATATCAGTATAGAAAACAAGACACGTATCTGTCAAGCAGCTAACATATCAGATATTAGTATAGAAAACAAGACTCATATCTACCAAGCTGCTAACACATCTGATATCAGTATGGAAAACAAGAAACGTTTCTGTCAAGCGGCTAACACGTCTGATATCAGTAGAGATAACAAGATACGAATGTAACAAGGGACTTTCACCTCTTATATCAGTATAGAAAACACCACTCGTATCTCAAGCTGCTAACACATCTGATATCAGCATAGAAAACAAGACATGAATCTACCAAGCGGCTTACACATCTGATATCAGCATAGTAAACAAGATACGAATTTACCAAGCAGTTAGCACACCTGATATCAATATAGAAAAGAAGACACGTATCTACTAAGCAGCTAACACATTTGATATCAGCATAGAAAACAAGACACGTATCTGTCAAGCTTCTGACACATATGATATCAGCTTAGAAAACAAGATTCGTATCTGTCAAGCTGCTAACACATCAGATATCAGTATAGAAAACAAGACATGTATATACCAAGCAGCTAACACATCTGATATCAACATAGAAAAGAAGACACATATCTACCAAGCAGCTAACACATCTGATATCAGTACAGAAAACAAGAAACGAATCTACCAAGCTGCTAACACATCTGATATCAGCATAGAAAACAAGACACGTATCTGTCAAGCTGCTAACACATCTGATATCAGCTTAGAAAACAAGACCCGTATCCACCAAGCAGCTAACATATCTGATATCAGAATAGAAAACAAGACACGTATCTGTCAAGCAGCTAACACATCTGATATCAGTGTAGAAAACAAGACACGCATCTGTCAAGCAGCTAACATATATGATATCAGTATAGAAAACAAGATACGTATGATCTGTCTAGCAGCAAACACATCTGATATACGTATAGAAAACAAGACACGTATCTGTCAAGCAGCTAACACCTCTGATATCAGTAGAGATAACCAGATACGAATCTACCAAGCGGCTTTTACCTCTGATATCAGTATAGAAAACAAAACACGTATCTCAAGTTGCTAACACATCTGATATCAGCATAGAAAACAAGATATGAATATACGAAGCGGCTGACACATCTGATATCAGCATAGTAAACAAGATACGTATCTACCAAGCGGCTAACACATATGATATTTGCATAGAAAACAAGACACGTATGTACCAAGCAGCTAACATATCTGATATCAGAATAGAAAACAAAATACGTGTCTGTCAAGCTACTAACACATCTGATATCAGTGTAGAAAACAAGACACGTATCTACCAAGCGGCTACCACATCTGATATCAGTATAGAAAACAAGACACGTATCTACCAAGCGGCTAACACATCTGATATAAGTATAGAAACCAAGCTATGTATGAAAACAAGATACCTATCTACCAAGAGAATAACACATCTGATATCAGTATAGAAAACAAGACTCATATTTACCAAGCTACTAACACATCTGATATCATTATAGAAGACAAGACACGTATCTGTCAAGCAGTAAACACATCTGATATCAGTATAGAAATCAAGACATGAATCTACCAAGCGGCTAACACATCTGATATCAGTAGAGATAACAAGATACGAATATATTAAGCGTCTTTCACATCTGATATCAGTATAGAAAAGAACACACGTATCTCAAGGTGCTAACACATCTGATATCAGCATAGAAAACATGACATGTATATACCAAGCGTCTAACACATCTGATATCAACATAGAAAACAAGACACGTATCTATCAAGCAGCTAGCACATCTGATATCAGTATAGAAATGAAGACACATATCTACCAACTTGCTAACACATTTGATATCAGCATAGAAAACAAGACACGTATCTGTCAAGCTGCTAACACATATGATATCAGCTTAGAAAACAAGATTCGTATCTGTCAAGCTGCTAACACATCTGATATTAGTATAGAAACCAAGACATGTATATAGCAAGCGTCTAACACATCTGAAATCAACATAGAAAAGAAGACACGCATCTACCAAGCAGCTAACACATCTGATATCAGCTTAGAAAACAAGACACGTATCTACCAAGCAGCTAACATATCTGATATCAGTATAGAAAATAAGATACGTATCTGTCAAGCTGCTAACACATCTGATATTAGTATAGAAAACAAGACATGCATATACCAAGCGTCTAACACATCTGAAATCAACATAGAAAACAAGACACGAATCTACCGCGCAGGTCACATATCTGATATCAGTATAGAAAGCAATACACGTATCTACCGAGAGGCTAACACATCTGATATCAGCTTAGAAAACAAGATTTGTATCTGTCAAGCTGCTAACACATCTGATATCAGTATAGAAAACAAGACATGTATATACCAAGCAGCTAACACATCTGATATCAACATAGAAAAGAAGACACGTATCTACCAAGCAGCTAACACATCTGATATCAGTACAGAAAACAAGAAACGAATCTACCAAGCTGCTAACACATCTGATATCAGCATAGAAAACAAGACACGTATCTGTCAAGCTGCTAACACATCTGATATCAGCTTACAAAACAAGACCCGTATCCACCAAGCAGCTAACATATGTGATATCAGTATAGAAAACAAGACACGTATCTGTCAAGCAGCTAACACGTCTGATATCAGTTGAGATAACCAGATACGAGTCTACCAAGCAGCTTTTACCTCTCATATCAGTATAGAAAACAAAACACGTATCTCAAGTTGCTAACACATCTGATATCAGCATAGAACACAAGATACGTATCTACCAAGCGGTTAACACATATGATATTTGCATAGAAAACAAGACACGTATCTACCAAGCAACTTACATATCTGATATCAGTATAGAAAACAAGATACGTGTCTGTCAAGCTACTAACACATCTGATATCAGTGTAGAAAACAAGACTCATATCTACCAAGCTACTAACACATCTGATATCAGTATAGAAGACAAGACACGTATCTACCAAGCGGCTAACACATCTGATATCAGTAGAGATAACAAGATAGGAATATATTAAGCGGCTTTCACATCTGATATCAGTATAGAAAAGAACACACGTATCTCAAGGTGCTAACACATCTGATATCAGCATAGAAAACAAGATATGAATCTACGAAGCGGCTCACACATCTGATATCAGCATAGTAAACAAGATACGAATTTACCAAGCAGAGCTAACATATCTGATATCAGTATAGAAAAGAAGACACGTATCTACCAACTTGCTAACACATTTGATATCAGCATAGAAAAGAAGACACGCATCTACCAAGCAGCTAACACATCTGATATTAGCTTAGAAAACAAGACACGTATCTACCAAGCAGCTAACATATCTGATATCAGTATAGAATACAAGATACGTATCTGTCAAGCTGCTAACACATCTGATATTAGTATAGAAAACAAGACATGTATATACCAAGCGTCTAACACATCTGAAATCAACATAGAAAACAAGACACTTATCTACCAAGCAGCTCACACATCTGATATCAGTATAGAAGACAAGACTCGAATCTACCGCGCAGGTCACATATCTGATATCAGTATAGAAAGCTATACACGTATCTACCGAGAGGCTAACACATCTGATATCAGTATAGAAAACAAGACACGTATCTGTCAAGCGGCTAACACGTCTGATATCAGTAGAGATAACAAGATACGAATCTACCAAGCGGCTTTCACCTCTGATATCATTATAGAAAACAACACTCGTATCTCAAGCTGCTAACACATCTGATATCAGCATAGAAAACAAGATACGAATTTACCAAGCAGCTAGCACATCTGATATCAATATAGAAAAGAAGACCCGTATCTACCAAGCGGCTACCACATCTGATATCAGTATAGAAAACAAGACACGTATCTACCGAGAGGCTAAGACATCTGATATCAGTATAGAAAACAATACACGAATCTACAAAGCAGCTCACACATTTGATATCAGCATAGAAAACAAGACACGTATCTGTCAAGCTGCTAACACATATGCTATCAGCTTAGAAAACAATATTCGTATCTGTCAAGGTGCTAACACATCTGATATCAGTATAGAAAAGAAGACAGGTATCTACCAAGCAGCAAACACATCTGATATCAGTATAGAAAAAAAGACACGTATCTACCAAGCAGATAACACATCTGATATCAGAACAGAAAACAAGAAACGAATCTACCAAGCTGCTAACGCATCTGATATCAGCATAGAAAACAAGACACGTATCTGTCAAGCAGCTAACACATCTGATATCAGTATAGAAAACAATACACGAATCTACAAAGCAGCTCACACAT
>MJUT01017682.1:159440-195104 GCA_002080005.1 Gigantidas platifrons | reverse complement strand
CTATTTTATACAGTCAATCCTGCTTTAGTTGCCACCTCTATTTTATACAGTTAATCCTTCTTTAGTGACCACCTCTATTTTCTACAGTCAAACCTGCTGTAGTGACCACCTCTTTTGTATACAGTCAAACCTGCTGTAGTGACTACCTCTATTTTATACAGTTAAACTCGCTGTAGGGGCCACCTCTAGTTTATACAGTTAAACGTGCTTTAGTGACCACCTCTATTTTATACAGTCAAACCCGCTGTAGTGACCACCTCTATTTTATAAGTCAAACCTGCTTTAGTGACCACCTCTATTTTATACAGTTAATCCTGCTTCAGTGACCACCTCTAATGTATACAGTCAAACCTGCTGTAGAGACCACCTCTATTTTATAAAGTCAAACCTGCTTTAGTGACAACCTCTATTTGATACAGTTAAACCTGCTGTAGTGACCACCTCTATTTTATATAGTGAAACCTGTTTTAGTGACCACCTCTATTTTATACAGTGAAACCCGCTGTAGTGACCACCTCTATTTTATACAGTTAACCCTGATTAAGTGACCATCTCTAATTTATACAGTCAAACCTGCTGTAGTGACCACCTCTATTTTATACAGTCAAACCTGCTTTAGTGACCACCTCTATTTTATAGTCAAACCTGCTGTAGTGACCACCTCTATTTTATACAGTTAATCCTGCTGTAGTGACCATATCTAATTTATACAGTCAAACCTGCAGTAGTGACCACCTCTATTTTATACAGTCAAACCTGCTTTAGTGACCACCTCTATTTTATACAGTCAAACCTGCTGTAGTGGCCACCTCTATTTTATACAGTCAAACCTCCTGTAGTGACCACCTCTATTGTATACATTCAAACCTGTTTTATTGACCACCTCTAATTTATACAGTCAAACCTGCTTCAGTGACCACCTCTATTTTATAGTCAATCATGCTGTTGTGACCACCTCTATTTTATAGTCAAACCTGCTGTAGCGACCACCTCTATTGTATACAGTTAATCCTGCTGTAGTGACCACCTCTATTGTATACAGTCAAACCTGCAGTAGTGACCACCTCTATTTTATACAGACAATCCTGCTGTAGTGACCACCTCTATTTTATGCAGTCAATCCTGTTTTAGTGGCCACCTCTATTTTATATAGTCAATCCTGCTTTAGAAACCATCTCTATTTGATACAGTCAAACCTGCTGTAGTGACCACCTCTATTTTATACAGTCAATCCTGCTTTAGTGGCCACCTCTATTTTATACAGTCAAACCTACTGTAGTAACCATCTCTATTTTATACAATCAATCCTGCTTTAGTTACCACCTATATTTTATACAGTTAATCCTTCTTTAGTGACCACCTCTATTTTATACAGTCAAACCTGCTGTAGTGACCACCTCTTTTGTATACAGTCAAACCTGCTGTAGTGACCACCTCTATTTTATACAGTTAAACCCGATGTAGTGGCCACCTCTATTTTATACAGTTAAACCTGCTTTAGTGACCACCTCTATTTTATACAGTCAAACCTGCTGTAGTGACCACCTCTATATTATACAGTCAAACCTGCTGTAGTGACCACCTTTATTTTATACAGTCAAACCTTCTGTAGTGACCACCTCTATTTTATACAGTTAATCCTGCTTCAGTGACCTCCTCTGATGTATAGTCAAACCTGCTGTAGTGACCACCACTATTTTATACAGTCAAACCTGCTTTAGTGACCACCTCTATTTTATACAGTCAAATCTGCTTTAGTGACCAACTGTAATTTATACAGTTAAACCTGATGTATTGACCACCTCTATTTTATACAGTTAAACCTGCTGTAGTGACCACCTCTATTTTATACAGTCAAACCTGCTGTAGTGACCACCTTTATTTTATACAGTCAAACCTGCTGTTGTGACCACCTCTATTTTATACAGTTAATCCTACTTCAGTGACCAACTCTAATTTATACAGTTAAACCGGATGTATTGACCACCTCTATTTTATAAGTCAATCCTGCTGTAGTGACCACCTCTATTTTAGACAGTCAAACCTGCTTTAGTGACCACCTCTATTTTATAGTCAATCCTGCTGTAGTGACCACCTCTATTTTATAAGTCAATCCTGCTGTAGTGACCACCTCTATTTTATATAGTCACACCTTCTGTAGTGACCACCTCTATTTTATACAGTCAAACCTGCTTTAGTGACCACCTCTATGAAGCAATAACTTGCATTTTGTGAACTTAATTTTAATTTCTCTTCACAGTGCAGTTCATATTAATTAAACCTGTATTTAACAACGACCTGTCTTATATGACCTTATTTCAATGTTCCCTTAAAAGGTCACATATGGTTTTACTGTATGTCACAAACTTTGAAAGCCACCAAGATAAAAGTCTACATAGGAATTTTCTTTTGTTATTGTTGTAGGTATCACCATTGACAATGGGTACAGGGACTATGCAGTATAGAGATGTCCACTGGTATGCAAATGGACCACAGCAATATGAACCACAACAACATGAATAATATATGAATAACATGAATAATATGGATAATATGAATATGAACATGAACTCCACAAAATGTGGAGAAGGGATGAAGGGGATGATGGTAAGATTTAATTTGTGGCCCTGTAACTTGTACATTAGGTGTACCGATAGCCTCCTATTATTTATTCTCCTAGAACAACAACAATTGCATGATTGTGACCATAGCTCCCAAGTATTTTTGCAACAAGAACAACTCAAATTGCATGTTCGTGGCCCTGTAACCTGTTTATTAGATGTACCCATAGCCCCAAGTATCTATGCTCCTAGAACAACCCAAATTACATGTGTGTGGCCCTGCAACTTTTATATTAGATGTACCCATAGCCCCAAGTATTTATGCTCCTAGAACAACCCAAATTACATGTGTGTGGCCTTGTAACTTGTATATTAGATGTACCCATAGCCCCAAGTATTTATGCTCCTAGAACAACCCAAATTACATGTGTGTGGCCCTGTAACTTGTATATTAGATGTACTCATACCCCGAAGTATTTATACTCCTAGAACAACCCAAATTACATGTTTATGGCCCTGTAACTTGTATATTAGTAGTTCCCCAGTATTTATCTTTCTAGAATACAGGCACATTATGTAGTAGGTACTTTATTTGCCCTTATAGCTGATAATTATTATGGTTGCCATGTAATCTGAACATAGGTAGTCCCACCATTTATGCTCCTACATGTAAAACCCACATTACGTGCACATTGTAGATATTTTGTCATTGGTGATCCTTATCTCGGAATTCTTTGATTTGTGGCCTTGTAACTTGTATAGCATACTTAGTGGCCTTTGTCATTTATGCTCCAAGTATAACACTTATGACATCAAGAATTAATTTATATTCTGCTAAAATGTTTTCAGTTTGTTTTTTAGAAGTTTTGCTTCATGACATACTTGTATTTAAGGAATATGTTTATGTTATAAGCTATAACCTGGCTTGGGGCAGTTTACGCTTAATAAACCGTGAAGCAGTTTATGAAAAACGTATCCATCTAAACTGTTCCAGAATTATAACCAGTTCAAAATTGAACATATTCCTTACAATTAAATTTTTACAACAAAATGTAATGATTCCTCGATTTTAATTACGATTATTTCATGGGACTATTTGAATTTGTCGTTGACAAATGAATACTTTGGCGAAGTCACAATACCAACCCAGGTTTTCAAGTATAACCAATGTTGCTCCAGACAGATCAGCAAATCAGATTGCAGTATTCACATCAAATTAAATTATTGTAAATTGTAAGATAATATCTGACAAGGAAGTAAAAAGCTATAAAATTCTGTATACTGCTGTGATTTATTTAAATACAAAAAAATAATTGTAAACCCAAACTAAATCCCACATTACAATATTCAACAAAAGAAGATCTTGTAATTTTATACTGCAACCTACTTTGTTTTTATTTAAATAATTGTATTTCGTCCAATATGAGGTCATGCCATTTAAATTACATGTATAAAAAAGACTGATTTGTTATCTTGCAATTTGAATTCACCATGTTTTAAATTTCTAACTAGTAAATTTATCTCAGTATCAATTTAAACAGGCCATAAACTTTCATTCTGGTGATTGGTATCAAGCAAATTTAAATTTATGTAATAAAATCATGTACTAGACGTATACATTGAGTTGGACATTTATAGTGCTAGTTCACTGAAATAACAGTCCACGTGTAGACATGTCGCTGCACTCCGATACAGTAACCTAACTCTGAGCCAGCTAGTATGAAGCAAGTCTAAACTCTCCATGCTAACAGAATTTGATGTTGTAAAAACAATATGTATGCTTAGCTAAAATATTTGAGAAAAATGAGATTTTTAGCTCATCTTGCCAAAGGCAAGGTGAGCTGTTGCCATCACTTGGCGTCCGCCGTCTGTCGTCCGTTAACTTTTCACATTTTAATCTTCTCATCTGAAACCCCTCAGCCAAATGAACTGGAACTTGGTAGGTAGCATCTATGGAAGGTCCTCTATGAAGAGTGCTCATTTCGTCCCGATCCATTAACAAACATGGCCACCACAGGCAATTATTGTTTCTGATTGGCCGACTTTAAAAAAATATTCTCCTCTGAAACCGCATGGTGAAATGAACCAAAACTTAATAGGAAGCATCTATGGAAGGTCCTCTGTAAAGATTGCTCATTTCGTTCCGATCCATGAACAAACATGGCCGCCACAGGCGACTCTTGTTTCTGATTGGCTGATGTTTAAAATTCTTATCCTCTGAAACCGCTTGGCCAAATGAAACGAAACTTGGTAGGAAGCATCTATGGAAGGTCCTCTGTTAAGATTACTCATTTCGTCTCGATCCAATAACAAACATGGCCGCATCGACAATTCTTGTTTCTGATTGGTTGATTTCTAAAAAAATATTCTCCTCTGAAACCGTTTTGCCAAATGAACCGAAACTTGGTAGAATGCATTTATGGGAGGTTCTCTATAAAGATTGCTAATTTTGGGCCGATCCATTTTCAAATATGGCCACCACAGACAATTCTTGTTTCTGATTGGTCGATTTCTAAAAATCTTCTACTCTGAAACAGCCTGGACAAATGGACCGAAACGTGGTAGGAAGCATCTATGGAAGGTCCTCTATGTGAAATGCTAATTCCGTTTTGATCCGTTAACAAGCATGGCAGTCATAAGCAATTCTTGTTTCTTATTGGTCGATTTCTAAAACAGCTTTTACTCTGAAACCGCTTGGTCAAATGCTATGAAACTTTGTAGGAAGCATCTACATGTGTATGTAAGGTCCTCTATAGAGATTGCTCATTTCGTTTAGATCCATTAACAAACATGGCCTCCACAGGCAATTTTTGCTTTAGATTGGGCGATTTAAAAAAATCTTCTTCTCTGAAACTGTTTTGCCAAATGAACCGAAATTTGGTGGGAAGCACCTATGGAGGGTTCTGTATTAAGTTTCCTCAAAGCAGAATGAAAGGTGAGCGACACAGGCTCAGCCCACTGAGCCTTTAGTTAATTATGTAAAGGTTTACTGAACATGTTTTGGCATAACTAAATAAACTACAATATAATTACAAGGAATTAATCTTGCATCTCTCATAAAAAATTTCTTTGATCAAATTGTGACATTGTAGCAAAACCAGATCACCCACCTTCAATTAAAACTTGGATTTTAATTATATAGCAGTTGCATTTCATTTCAGGTTTTGGTTTTGTTGTTTTATGTATTGACTGTATAGACCATGAATTTTGTTAGTTAATAGTAAAAAGACAAACTGAAGACAAACTGGATTTAGAGAATAACTAACTGGTGTCAGATAAAATCTTGCCCGTTGTTTATTTTATCAAATCTGTAATGTGTAAATTAATTTTGACCCCAAAAAAAACCTCTGTAAAGGGATATTTTTCTCTGATAATGCATAAATACTTTTTGGTTGTCGTGTATTATTATGCATTGAGAATTGGTCCTACACAAGTAGTCAGAATGGACAATTTACCTTTACAAGCCAAGGTGTTGTGTAGATGTATGTCACTTGTAACAACTGAAATTCTAAAAATAAAGAGAATCCCCAACACATGAAGGTATATTTTGTATAAACATGCAAACGTCTTTTAATAGTTTTCATCATTATAGTCATTATTCTGATAATTTCTCTGTAAATTGTGTTCACAACTTGCAAAAAAGGGGTCGTGTCTGATTCACCTGTGCCTGTGGCAAAAATCGATACTTTATGCAAATCAAACATCTCGATCTTTAAAAAAAAAAGATAACGAATATATTGACATGAACATTAGTTCTAGGCTTAAAGATCATATTTTGATTCTCCGTGTGCTTTAAAAATTGTCAAGTTCGGTACGACCCCCTTTTTATCCCCTCGCCAACGAAGTTGCGAAGGGATATAGTAACACGTTCGTCCGTCCTTCCGTCCTTCCTTCCTCCCGTCCGTCCGTCCTTCCGTAACATCCTTGTGAACAATCTAGAATCAACATCCTTCAATGGATTTTGAACAAACTTGGTACATACTTAGTCCTTAAGAGAATCTGGTAGCCTATTGATTTTCAAGGTCATAGGTCAAAGGTCAAGGTCACCGGGTCACATTTTTACGTGTAACATCCTTGTGAACACTCTATAATCAACATCCTTCAATGGATTTTGACCAAACTTGGTATATACTTAGTCCTTAAGAGAATCTGGAAGGCTATTGATTTTCAAGGTCATAGATCAAAGGTCAAGGTCATCGGGTCAAATTTTTACCACATACAAATGTAACATCCTTGTGAACACTCTAGAATCAACATCTTTCAATGGATTTTGACCAAACTTGGTACATACTTAGTCCTTAGAATCAACATCTTTCAATGGATTTTGACCAAACTTGGTACATACTTAGTCCTTAGGAGAGTCTGGCACCCTATTGATTTTAAGGTCATAGATCAAAGGTCAAGGTCACCGGGTCAAATTGTTTACATCGTAACATCCTTGTGAACACTATAGAATCAACATCCTTCAATAGATTTTGACGAAACTTGGTACATACTTAGTCCTTAAGAGAATCTGGAACCCTATTGATTTTCAAGGTCATAGGTCAAAGGTCAAGGTCACCGGCTCAATTGTTTTTACCACGTAACATCCTTGTGAACACTCTAGAATCAACATCCTTCAATGGATTTTGATCAAACTTGGTACATACTTAGTCCTTAGGAGAGTCTGGAACCCTATTGATATTCAAGGTCAATGGTCACAGGGTCTAATTTTTTATCCTGTAACATCCTTGTGAACACTCTAGAATCAACATCCTTCAATGTATTTTGACCAAGCTTGGAACATACTTAGTCCTTAAAAAAATCTGGAACCCTTTAGATTTTCAAGGTCAAGGTCTCCGGGTAAAATTTTTAGGCGAGGGGATACGCCACACTTTGCGTTGCCCTTGTTTTATTATCAATTGTTTTAGTGTGCTTCGGGACATTGTCATTATTAATTTAAACTAAGGTGTACCTCTCAGCATCATTTGTCTTCAACTGACGATGTGTAATTTTTTTTTTTTTTTGGTGAAATTCTGCTACATAAGTATCAAATTGAAGGTAAACATTTGCGTGTATAGTATATCATTCTCGCATTTGTCAATAAACAATTTTTTTTGGTTTTTCCAAATATGGGCATTGAGGGGGTGGAGCTTAGCAAAACTGACAAGCGCAATAAATCATATATTACAATCGACGTTTTCAAAATAATGATATATTCACAAGCTGGATACTCCGATAGTCAATAAATATATATGTTAATCTTACTGGCGCAAAACGAGCAAGGAAAGTTCACCCATGAAGAGTATGTTTCCATGGATGCAACGTCAAACATAAACTATTACAAAGGGGAGCAACTCATGAAATAAAACGATGTGAAGCAGCCTTAACACACCCGCGTAACACAAACCCCAATAAGAACTTGGGATGAACTCATGTGCTTCGGAAGGGTTAGCAGTTTCTGCACCGCTAGTGACACCCGTCGTGTCAAGGACGGATATATTGTTCTCTCTAAGTAACGATTCACACAATTAGCCAGCTCTAACCCCCTGTTATCTCTAAGTAACAATTCACACTATTGGCCAGCTCTAAACCCCTGTTATCTCTAAGCAACGAGTCACACTATTGGCCCTAACTTCATGTTCTTTCTAAGCAACGACTCACACCACTATTTTATTGAACCTAATTTTCCACTATCATTTTGTTGAACCTAATTGTCCTCCATAATTTTGTTGAACCTTTTGCACCATCATTTTTTGCAACCTACTTTTCCACCATTATTTTGTTGAACCTAATTTTCCTCCATCATTTTGTTGAACATTTTCCACCATTATTTTGTTGAGCATAATTTCCCTCCATCATTTTGTTGAGCATACTTTTCCACCTTCATTTTGTTGAACATAATTTTCCGCCGTCATTTTGTTGAACATAATTTTGAATTTTCCACCATCATTTTGTTCAACGTAATTTTCCACCATCATTTTGTTGAACATAAATTTTCACCATCATTTTGTTGTAGCCTAATTTTTCGCCATTAATTTGTTGAATCTTTTCCACCATCATTTTCAATATTGAAATAAATATTCCAACACCATTTTTTAAACTTAATTGTTCACCATCATTTTGTTGAACATAACTTTTCACCATCATTTTGTTGAACATAACTTTCCACCATCATTTTGTTCAACTTAAATTTCCACTATCATTTGTTGAACCTAATTTTCCAACATCATTTTGTTGAACATTTTCCTCCATCATTTTGTTGAACATAATTGTCCACCATCATTTTGTTGAACCTAATTTTCCACCATCATTTTGTTGAACCTAATTTTCCAATATCATTTTGTTGAACCTTATTTTCTACAATCATTTTGTTGAACATATTTTTCCACCATCATTTTGTTAAACCTAATTTTCCACCATCATTTTGTTGAACATACACTTTTACCATCATTTTGTTGTAGCCTAATTTTCCACCATCAATTTGTTGAATCTTTTCCACCAACAATTTGTTGAATCTTTTCCACTATCACTTTGTTGAAATTAATATTCCAACACCATGTTTAAGCTTATTTTTCCACCATCATTTTGTTGAGCCTAATTGTCCACCATCATTTTGTTGAACATTTTCCATCATTATTTTGTTGAACCTAATTTTTCACAATCATTTTGTTGAACATAATTTTCCACCATCATTTTGTTGCCCCTAATTTCCCACCATCATTTTGTTGAACATAAATTTTCACCATCATTTTGTTGTAGCCTAATTTTTCACAATCAATTTGTTGAGCATACTTTTCCACCTTCATTTTGTTGAACATAATTTTCCACCGTCATTTTGTTGAACATACTTTTGAATTTTCCACCATCATTTTGTTCAACGTAATTTTCCACCATCATTTTGTTGAACATAATTTCCCTCCATCATTTTGTTGAGCATACTTTTCCACCTTCATTTTGTTGAACATAATTTACCACCGTCATTTTGTTGAACATACTTTTGAATTTTCCACCATCATTTTGTTCAACGTAATTTTCCACCATCATGTTGTTGAACATAAATTTTCACCATCATTTTGTTGTAGCCTAATTTTTCGCCAATAATTTGTTGAATCTTTTCCACCATCATTTTCAATATTGAAATAAATATTCCAACACCATTTGTTAAACTTAATTTTTCACCATCATTTTGTTGAACATAACTTTCCACCATCATTTTGTTGAACATAACTTTCCACCATCATTTTGTTCAACTTAAATTTCCACTATCATTTTGTTGAACCTAATTTTCCAACATCATTTTGTTGAACATTTTCCTCCATCATTTTGTTGAACATAATTGTCCACCATCATTTTGTTGAACCTAATTTTCCACTATCATTTTGTTGAACCTTATTTTCTATAATCATTTTGTTGAACATACTTTTCCACCATCATTTTGTTAAACCTAATTTTCCACCATCATTTTGTTGAACATAAATGTTCACCATCATTTTGTTGTAGCCTAATTTTTCGCCATTAATTTGTTGAATCTTTTCCACCATCATTTTCAATATTGAAATAAATATTCCAACACCATTTTTTAAACTTAATTTTTTACCATCATTTTGTTGAACATAACTTTCCACCATCATTTTGTTGAATATAACTTTCCACCATCATTTTGTTCAACTTAAATTTCCACTATCATTTTGTTGAACCTAATTTTCCAACATCATTTTGTTGAACATTTTCCTCCATCATTTTGTTCAACATAATTGTCCACCATCATTTTGTTGAATCTAATTTTCCACCATCATTTTGTTGAACCTAATTTTCCACTATCATTTTGTTGAACCTTATTTTCTACAATCATTTTGTTGAACATACTTTTCCACCATCATTTTGTTAAACCTAATTTTCCAACATCATTTTGTTGAACATACACTTTTACCATCATTTTGTTGTAGCCTAATTTTCCACCATCAATTTGTTGAATCTTTTCCACCATCAATTTGTGGAATCTTTTCCACTATCACTTTGTTGAAATTAATATTCCAACACCATGTTTAAGCTTATTTGTCCACCATCATTTTGTTGAGCCTAATTGTCCACCATCGTTTTGTTGAACATTTTCCATCATTATTTTGTTGAACCTAATTTTTCACAATCATTTTGTTGAACATAATTTTCACCATCATTTTGTTGACCCTAATTTCCCACCATCATTTTGTTGAACATAAATTTTCACCATCATTTTGTTGTAGCCTAATTTTTCACCATCAATTTGTTGAATCTTTTCCACCATCATTTTGTTGAACTTGTTACACCAATATTTGTTCTCTAAGTTATTGCTTCAGTAAACTATTCTTTTTTCCAAAATTTACAAAAGAAGACACAGTTTATTTATGACTGCATATATTTAAAATGTATATACATGTGCATATAGATCTATTTTTTAACAGGGCCCAGGTGACTCAATGAGTTAGGGAGTCGGATTACTTAACAACTCATACAAGCCTATCACCAATACGACGTTGGTAAATTACAAGAAAGGTGCTGAAATATTGCTAATAGTGGCATTAAACACAATAAATCAATCATATTTTTAACACATGTCTTTATAATCATGCATTTTTTATTTTCCTTTGGGCCACTTCACATAACAATCTTTTTTTATGATACATGTACCAAGACAACGCCATTAAGATTCACAGTAGTACAGTCAAGAAAACGTTTTTTCCAACAATTACAAAATGATATAACCGATATTTTTTTACCGCAAGATTTTAAATTGTATACATGTACATCTATCGTTGAGATTTTTACTAGTTTATCTACCATTTTGATCGAATTGGGTTGTGCTTAAACCACAAATACTATTATTATTTTACTATTTTATCAGATAATTGTTTTACGATGATACGCTAAGCCAGATGTCCTCTGTAGGAATGATTTAAAATTTGAGACCAAAAATAAGGGGGGGGGGTTAACATTGCCACATATTAAGTCTTTCTGTAAGGCACTAAAAATGTCTTGGCATTACAAACCTCTTGATCCCATGAATATGTCCCCTTGCAACATTTTACTTCTAAGTTATATAGAAAAATTTAGCGGATATTATATAAGATATTATACTTAAAAAACGGAGTGTTTGGAAAATATTTCTGACAAGTTAAATCCATTTCGAAGAGATATTGTTCTTAATTTGTTAGACTTTTTGCCAATAAAAGATGAAGTGGAAAACAATATTATTATATAGATAGGTGTGAATTATGGAGATTTATCCGTGAAATAAATTCCGATATTTCACATGTGAAATATCAGTTTTTTCCCGCCAGAACTACTTTTAGACAGCTTTAAGTGTACACTTAGTGGTTACGTCACTTGTTGTGTTACTGTGAATACACACATGATTGTAAACTGAAACAATAAAACAAATGAAAAGTTTTAGTACTTTTATAAATTATTTTAATTGAATCATTTTATTGATACATTAAAATCAAACACTTGCTTATTCTAAATCGAACCTTTTCACTAGCATAACACCACATATTTAAATATAAACAAACAACGGCAATGTTAAAAGTGTATTGTAGATTGTCAGTTTCCTACTTCCTTTCACCACCCCTTTTCAATGAAAAATCGTCTGCTTTGAACAATCTTAAAATTAAAAAAAACAAAACAAAACAAAATGTCTGATCATTTTGACGCATATATGGCAGCTGTAGTCTCCAAATTTTTTGAAGAAAATGATTTTGACTTGGAAAATGTGGAAATGCCAGAATTTAATTTTCTAGATGTCCAAACAAATTTTCCACCAATGGCAATACAAATGAAAATGTATATCAAACTAAAGCCCATTCGGGAAGATTTCAGAACGTTTCATTTGAGGACATTGATTCATTCCTTAGTTCGAATTCTGTTACACATGAAATACACACGACTCAGATAAATCGGACTGACATTAGTCACAATTGCAATGAATTTGTCCACAACAACTTTACAAATCCGCCCATATTCAAATAAAATTCAGAAACTCGTCCTTCATTTAAATTTCCAATTTTGTTCATCGAAGCGACAACACTTTGACTTGTTTTCAAGAATCTGCGGCCATATTGATTACACACTATCATTGCTCGTAGGTTCATACGCGTGGAATGAAATATACAAATTAAATAAAATAATATAAAAGAAATTTTGGAAGTCTATATAATAAACAGTATAACTAATCATAGATTTTGAATATCAAAATAAGACCACTCGTGACCGAATACGCATTAAGGATTAAACTCGTGGACGGAACAAGTTCCGCCCACTCGCTTAAATCCTTATGCGTACTTCGGTCTCTCGTGGTCTTATTTTGATATTCAAAATCTACGATTAGTTATAATATATTTATTAACATCGTGAGTCAACCCATTAAGCTTAATATTAATATTAAAAGAAATACGATTTTTTTTTTACTCTTGAAAAATATTGTTATAATTGTGTCTTTTTTATTAGTAATATTTTCTCTGAAGATAAAAAAAAAATGTTTGACATATCAAGAAATTTAAAACAAAGAAGAGTTTGAAGATACCTAAGGGGTAATCAGCAATACATATGTAAAGTACAAAATGTCGTATTTGTGTTATTTCTAGTGGTGCCCAACACTTATTGTCTTGTGTTTTTGTTTTGTTTGTCTTCGTCTTGTATACCATATGCTGCTGCTAACAAGGAAGCTACTGAACCAAAGGTTCCTCTTGGTTAAGTTGAAGTCATCACTTTGAACGTTTTACGGTCGCCACCATGACTTGGTTGACCGTTATGAAATATCTGTGTCACAAATCACCACGGATATGTTCCACTTGTCCTAAACACTTCCCAGTCCTTTCCTCATTCATGACTTATCACCGGGTTTGTAACTAGATTAACACGACGGGTGCCCCTAGTGGAGCAGGAACTGCTTACCCTTCCGGAGCACGTGAGTTCACCCCCGGTTTTTAGTGGGGTTCATGTTATTCGTTCTGCAGTTGTATGTGTATGTTGTTTGTCCTTTTGTACTTTTTCTTTTGGCCATTGTGTTGTCTGTACTTCTTCGATATACAAATTGTCAATACCCCTTTGGTATCTTTTGACCATTGTGTTGTCTGTACTTCTTCGATATACAGATTGTCATTACCCTTTGGTATCTTTTGACCATTGTGTTGTCTGTACTTCTTCGATATACAGATTGTCGTTACCCTTTGGTATCTTCAAACTCCTTTTACCACTTTCTCTGGATTGTCTATTTTTAATTGCCTCTGTTGTATTCTCTAACGTTTGTTTAGATATCTACTCTGACCTGGATTTCCAACACTATCCATCCTTTTTTCAGTGTTCAGTGAGTTAAGATCAGAGGTGATTATTCGTTTTGTCAATATTGATGGGGTTGTTGATCATCATTGTTTAAACTTTCTTTTCTTAATTATCATAGAAACAAAGAGAATGGCAAAATAACTCTTAGTCCTTGAAAAAAAAGCTAAAGAACGATGAGGACACAATTATATATACCACAAGCTAAATAAAGCGAACAACCAGATCCTCGTCTATTAAAGAAAACATGTAAGGAGACATATAAATATAGCATAGTCATGTTTCTTTCTGAATCCTTGGTGTTATTCTTACAATTTGTATTGTGTATTAGATATGTTTTAGAAATAAGATATGCTTAAACCAAAGACAAAAAAAAATGAATTTACATCATATGATATTATCATCCCCATGGGAACCCCAAAACATTGAACAAAAGCTTCTGGTAGTTTTAAAATGTTTAAATACACAACTTTGCTAAGTTACGTTATATTTCATATTTGAAAGCGTTGAACCATTTATATAGACAATATCATTGCAGTGCTTTAAAATATAAAGTTTATGTGAATCAGGCTTTCTAACTGGGGTTCATCAATGAGGTTCACCGAATCTTTTCCCAGTTTTGTGCCGAATACACATGAACTTTATATTTTATCACACTGCAATATTATTGTGGTTATCCTGCAGAAAAATCATTTTAATCCAGTCACGTTTATATTTTGAATTAAGGAATGAAATTATATAACAATCCCTTGATTGCCCTTTTAACATAGGTGGGTACGTGACAGCATATAGAAAATAATTTTCCATTCAATGCAATATGCCTGTTCAAATAGAACAGGTACAGGATAAATTATTCGAGCTATTTTGTTAGTTTAAGCATATTTTATTTCCCAATTGTGTATTTTCATGTAAGAGGGATTTGGTGCTATTTGACTTCTTCATGAAAGAAACATTAATATTATCATCACTGTTTCATTCAAGAAAGCTGACTACATTTCTTCATTCAAGGTAAATGTATACATTTATTCTGTATTATAATATGTACATTACTCTAAATTTGATATTCTATATTTTTATTAAATTGTATAGTGCGGGGATAAAACCATAGGACACACGCAGGTTTATTTTTACGAATTGCAGTGGTTTGGTTTTTGGTTTGGTTTTATGGTGTTTAACGCCACTTTCAACGATATTTCAGCTATATCGTGGTAGTCAGTTTTATTGGTGGAGTAAACCGGAATACTCAGAGAAATTCACCGACCAGTCGTAAGTCACTGACACACTGCTACTTTCTCGATTGGTTTCTTGGACTGAAATAAGAATATATTGCATTTAGATGTAAAGTAATACCTTTAAAGAAACCGAGGAAAACAACCAAATAATTTGAATTTTCATTTTAGATGGGATGGGAAACACGTAAATTCGTGTTGCAATCTGCGTTTCTACCATCCAAAAATAAAGAGGGACAATCCAATAAAATAAGCTAAAAGACACCGGTTAGAAACACACGGTGTCGTATGTCTTATTCTAAGAATATGTCCAGTTCGACATCTTCTCCCTTAACCTATGTTATGGCGTATTCGTCAACGGAATCCATTATTATTTGGATAAAAAGATAAGTAATCCACAAAGTACTGTAATGCCTTTTTGTAATTTGAAATTTTCAATGCAAATCTAACTGATGTAATTGTAAGATACAATTGGCAGTTTTATTATGAAATTACTGAGGAACATGGGAAGTGAATTCTTTATGATTCACGAGGTTGTTAAGATTGACAGCATCAATTCCTTTATTGGCAAAACTAAAATGAAGGAACTGTTTATTGTCCTATGATTATTAGTCCGTTAGGACAGGTTTAGAAATATCAGAAATAATACTAACCAGTGTGTAATAATTGAGTAAAACCCTGTAGAGTTGATAATGTTGATCAATCTCACAAATAATACTAACCAATGTGTAATAATTGAGTAAAACCCAGTAGAGTTGATAATGTTGATCAATCTCACTTTGCACATGAATTGTCAATATTGTACGTGTATGAAAACAAAATTGCAATTTTAAAAGTCTATTTTTTAATTCCATTGCAGTCTTTTAAATTATAAATTCGTCTATATGAATTTGAAATGAAGTTAAGATTTTTATACAGGTGTCTATATAATTTATATCTTTATACTCATGCATTTTTAATTTGATTTTTGGCAACTGTCCAATATATTGCCATTTCAATCTTTTATGATACCAAGGTAGCGCGATTAAGTTTTCAGAAAACACATTTTTCCTAACAATAACAAAATAACATTCAGGATAGTTATTACCCTAGAGATCGAAATTGTATACATCTATTTATGGTTTTTTGTTAGTTGTACTGAAATATTGATCACATTTGATTTAAACCCCAACCACTATTAGTATTTAAATATATTGTCACATAATAGTTGTACAACACGCTAAGTCAGGTGAAATGACATTGAACTGTCCTCTGTAAGAATGATTTAAAATTTGATTTAAAGGGGTCTGGGGGCTTTCATGTCGTTAAATTCTTACTAGACTTCTAGCAATACCTCAAGTGGTAAGGGTTTAAGACACGCCTCAATGTGAGGACTTTCATGTTAAATTATGACTAGACTTCTATCAATACCTTAAGTGGTAAGGGTTGACACACATCTCAAAGTGGTGGCTTTCATGATAAATTATGACTAGACTTCTAGCAATACCTCCAGTGGTAAGGGTTAACACACATCTCAAGGTGGGGTTTCATTAGTCAGGTCAATAAAGTCCTACCTTTCCTTCTCCAAGAAGTGTGGTAATAACGATTGAGCTGAAACAATCTCTTTCATGATAAATTGTGACTAGACTTCTAGCAATACCTCCAGTGGTAAGGGTTAACACACATCTCAAGGTGGGGTTTCATTAGTCAGGTCAATAAAGTCCTACCTTTCCTTCTCCAAGAAGTGTGGTAATCACGATTGAGCTGAAACTAGTGTTGTTCAATCGGTAAAAAATACCAACCGATTATCTATTACAATCGGTTTGCCTCTACCGACCGATCATCGATTATAATCGGTTCATCTAACTTCTCCTCTTCGTCAAGCTTATTCATATACTAACAATGTATTTTAAGCTTTAATTCATAATCCATCCTGTGTTGTACCAATTACAACCCTTGCAGACAATGTAGATGCATGTGTGTTCATATTTAAAATTTGATGCATATTTAATTAATAAATATCAAGTTGATTCCACAAATACATTTTTTATAATACATGCCTAATTCTTTCTTCTTGCCAAATGCTTTGTAAAATCTGTAAACATGTTTTTTCTGTAAAGGCTGAACATTAATATGGATGTATATGTGGAATAGTTCATGTTTGTTTGTTTTGTTTATGATCAGAAATTTTATTTTGGTTAGTTTTGTTTTGATTTTGTTGACTCAAGTTTATGATGTATTTCTAACTGATGAGTCCTAAATACACTGTATGGGTCATTAACACTACTAGGACGAAACATTTCCAATAATGAATTTGGTTTCAAAATTATGATTAATATCAATTTTTTTAATAGTAAAACAAGACTGTTATTATTGCACTGAAAATATAATTATAAAAACTATCCCTACCCATTCATGTTGAATGTTTTAAACACAAAATCTGTTATAATTCAAAGTAAGTCAAATTGACATCGTTCGAAAGGCCAAAAGTTTGGGCAAAAAGAGAGAAATAATGCAAAGAATTTGGCCAGTTCCCCTTATCATAAAGGAACATATTCTTTGCATTGAGAAATAGTTTGACTGAACAACACGTTTTCTTGAATACAAAGTACAAACCCTTATTTGTATACTCTTTTCTACAGAGCCGGCATACGGCCTTTGTTATGTCCAAGTTTTCTCTAGTTCCGGGCCCTTGCCGGTCTTCCTTCTTGAAGAAGCCAAACACTTTCCAAACTTGTGATCTGGCTTTACCGCCAGGGTGGTTGTAAATTGTTTGTTTGTCGTCGTCATTAGTACTGTTATCCCTGTTAGTGTTAACCTCTGTGCCATTGTCACCATCGTGAATCACAACCACGTTATTGTTGGAATCCATTACAATGTATAACGATAATAAAAGTGCGGACCGGAAACGGATAAGAATACGAATATTTAAGCGACAATCGATTATACAAACTTTCAATCGATTATCGACATCGCTGACCTTAACCAACTGATTTCCGACTTTAACCGATCATCAGAACACCACTAGCTGAAACAATCTCTGAAATAAAATTGTATATATCTAATTTAGTGCGCACGACACGTTCATAAGATCCATGTGACGATACACGTCGAGAGATCAAACTGAATATTTACATGTCTACTGTGGTTGCTGCTATCTTTGGATATCCAGCGTGGCCGTAGCTATATTTAGATATCCACAGTGGCTGTAGTTATAATAATAATAATAATAATAATAGTATAATACATTCTTTATTTATAGAGGGTTACACAGTTAGATAATAACTAATCTTCCCTGAGGCCCTCATTGACATATTTCAACATACATTGTAAAATACACTATACAAAAGTTACACACAAGAAGCAATACATTGTAATAAGTATACACAAAAAGATTTAGTAAATATTTAATGGTAATTTAAGGTACATCATCATTTAAAATGAGACTTTTAACTTTTATTTTAAATTCATTATGAGAGGAAGCCTGCCGTATCAAAAACGGAAGTTCATTCCATAGCTTTGGTCCAGAGTATGTAAAAGTTTTCTTAAAAAGTTCAGTTTTTGCCTTTGGGATTTGTAATTTTGCACTTACAACATTTCGGAGAGAGTAAGGATTTTAATCAGACAAGTATTGGATTTTATTTTTTAAATATACAGGTGCTTCATTCTTTAAACATTTTGAAACAAGAAGATATTTATGGTATTTGATTCTTTGTTCAATACTCATCCATCCAAGTTGTTTAAACAGAGGTTCAGATGGTGCTATGGGATCTTGGTCTAATATCAATCTTGCTGTTCTTATTTGCAATTTAAGAATGCGATTTAGTCCCTCATTTGAACAATTTCCCCAAACAACACAACAATAATCAATTAAAGGCATAATATAACTCGAATAAAAAAGTTGCCTTGATTCAAGATTTAAATATTTCTTCATTTTTGAAAGAAGGTAGATTTTTGATGATATTTTAGAACAGATTTGATCAATTTGATTTTTCCAATTTAAATTTGAATCAATTTTGATTCCAAGTAATTTTTCACAAGAGGAATGTTGTAATTGTTCAGAATTAATTGTCAAAAATAGTTCTTCATTTTGAAATGCAAGTTTTTGCTTTGTTCCAACTGTCATACATTTAGTTTTATTACAATTTATAAACATATTATTATCCTTGCACCACAATTCAATTCTATTCAAGTCTTCTTGGACTTTTCTTTGTATGTCTGAAATATTTTCCCCAGAAATGTGTATTGTAGAATCATCAACATACATATCAGTGTTGCAATTTGAGATACTTAAAGGCATGTCATTTATATATAAAATAAACAATAAAAGGCCTAATATTGAGCCTTGAGGTACTCCATATTTTATTGGACACTTATCAGAAAGAGCATTACCGATTTGTACTTGTTGTGTTCTATCGATCATATAAGAATTAAACAGAGCTAAAGCTTTTTTATTGAATCCATATATTTCAAACTTTTTAGCCATGATATCATGGTCAACAACATCAAAGGCCTTTTTTAGATCTAAGAGGATAACTACATTGACATTTCCATTATTCATTTCCTCTATCCATCTGTCTATGATGTTGACTAAAGCAGTTTGACAGGAATGATTTGATCTAAAACCAGATTGGGCATCATGTAGAAGATTGTATTTTGCCAAGTACTGATACATATGTCTTGAGATATGTTTTTCAATTAGTTTGGATATAACAGGTAGTACGGATATAGGTCTGTAATTTGTAGGGAGACATTTTTTTCCTGACTTAAAAATTGGAGACACTTTTGCATTTTTTAATATGTTGGGATAAATACTGCTGTATATTATTCTGTTGAAGATATAAGTTAAGGGAGACACAATAAATGGGGCACTGACTTTCAGAATCTTAGGTCCAATGTTGTCAGTTCCAGTTGATTTGTTTATGTCGAGATTTAAAAGATCCTGTAATAATTCATTCATCTTCACTGGGGGTATAGAAAATTGTGTATTTTGAGATATTTTATTATTAACAAAGTTAAGTAGTTTACTGAAATTAGTGGAAGTTGACATATTTTTACCAACACAAGAAGTAAAAAACTTGTTAAAGGTATTTGCTATATCTATCGATGTATCAACTTTTAGATCATTTTCTGTAACAAGCCTGTGGGGTCTAATATGGTTTGATGGGTTTAGGCTGTGTATACATTTCCATATTATTTTTGGGTCTTTGGATTCTTTTAACATGTTATTGTAAAAATTTTGTTTAGCTTCATCTAATATTTGCTTTGTTCTATTTCTCCAGAATTTATATTCATCCCACATATCAAGTTTTTTAAATTTATCTCTCATTTGTCTGGCATATTGAACTTCTGTATTATACCATTGAGGTTGTTTATCTCTTTTAACTCTTTTTGTTACAATTGGTGCATGTTTATTTAGTATTTCATTAAATAAATTGTACCAGATTTTTAAAGCATCATTAGGGTCTTCTACATATTCAACTTTATTAAATGGAGCATATGATAAATCTTTTAAAAACTCACTTTCAACAATTTTTTTATAATTTCTATAGACAATAGAAATATGTGTGTCTTTCTTCACACTAATTTGCTCACTTCTAGTCATACATACTGGATAATGATCACTAACAGAGTATTGGACCACATGTGATTCTTGAAGTTTTTCTAAATTGGTGATATAGATATGATCTATTAATGTTTTTGATTCTTTTGTCACTCTAGTTGGTTCGTTTACTATTTGTTTAAGATTTATATATATATGTTTCAAGAATATACAACCATTTTTGTGATGGTTTACAGGGGGCAAAAAATTCATGTTAAAATCACCTGTTAAGACAATATCAGAATTGAACGAAATTGCATTATTTAGTTCAGACTCAAATTTGTCAATCCATTCAACTAGTTCACTAGTTTTTCTATAGACAAAACATAGTAAAAAGGATTTTTTATGACATGGTTTAATTTCAAACCACATTGTTTCTATATTACTCCTTTCAAGATCTAGTTTTCTTTTATATTCTAAATTTTCTGATATGTATGCAAACCAACCACCACCATAATTTTCTGTTCTATCCTTTCTCTCCTGTACATACCCATTAATATTCAGAGAGTCAGCTGAAATATTTTCATGAAAAAAAGTTTCACAAAAGCCAATAATATCAGGTGGGTATTTAGATTGCAATAAATTGTTTTTTGTTTCATCAAACTTACTTTCCATTCTATTTACATTATCTGAACAAATTTTAATACCTTTAGTGTTTTTAAAACCATATTTAATTAAAAGTCTCATTCTGTTTGTTATTAGGTGTAATAAAAGACATAAGAAAAATTGCATTTAAACAAGAAATATTTACAAAATAAAATGCAAAAAAAAACATGGTTAAAAAATTATCAATAACAATGACCACATGGTCATTTGGGAATTCATCACAATTACATTCCTGTACATTATCAATAAACATATGGGTATCAGAAGATGACATAGGTATTTGATCTTTGGCCACCTGTAGAGATTGCTCAATAAATCTGACCTCAGGGACATGACTTAATACATTACATGTATTAATACAAGATAATGAAGATGAGACAGTGGACACACATGGAGAATTGTTTAGTGTTTTTTTGTGGTTTCTATTAGCAGAAGATGTTGACAGTAAGCCTCTATTTTTATATAAACCATTGCCGTTTGGCAATAAAATCTTTCCACTAAACATGTGCATTGGTAATTATCACATTTTAAACAAATAGTATTGTGTATATCAATGGGATTTAATGTTTTAGAGATATGTAATGAATCAGTTGGATATAGGGCTAACTTTTCTTTACTGTCATTACAAGATACATTAATTACATCAGAAGATGACAAAGATTGGACATTGGGAGCCTCTTGTTGAGCTTAGACAATAGGATGTATTAAGCGTAAAGGAACCCAAACCAGGTTATATCTATAACCTGTTCAACAATTTCAAATATTCCTTAAATATCTACTGTGGCCGTTCTTATTCATAGATACAAATGTATCTGCTGTGGATGTATTTATATTGAGACATCCACTGTGGACTTCCTTATTCCTAGATATCTGCTAGGGTCGTAGTTATATTTCGATATCTACTGTGGCCGTAGTGTTATTTAGATATCCACTCTGTCCGTAGATATATTTAGATATCAACTGTCGCTGTAATTATAATAAATATTTCCTGTTACCATAGTTATATTTAGATATCTACTAAGACCATGGCTATGCTAAGAAGCAGTGCTGAACTTTTCTAGATATCAACGACGTCTTCCTGTAACTGAAACTCTGTCATAAACAGTAACACTAACGTTCTGTTGTTTTTAAGCATCAAGAGCGATGTCCTGTAACAGACACACTTTTTTTTCCAATAAATCGTGCACTAAGATTATATCTATTGTAGATATCCTTGACGGTGTCCTCTAACAGAAGCACTATAAACCATGCCACTAATGTTGTATCTCTTTCTATGCATCAAGGACGATGTACTGAGTTACATTTACTTTGATCAGCCGTGTCACTAAGGCTCTATCTTTTGTAGGTGTCAACGATGGAGTCTTGTT
Organism: Gigantidas platifrons; assembly: GCA_002080005.1. NCBI lineage: Eukaryota > Metazoa > Mollusca > Bivalvia > Mytilida > Modiolidae > Gigantidas > Gigantidas platifrons. The sequence continues at coordinate 172,465 of MJUT01017682.1, read as the reverse complement.
CCATTTTACAGTAACACAAATTGAGTGATAAACCGTACAACCGGTACCTAGGTCCTATATTTTGACAGTTGTCAGTATCACGGACGGTGACTGTACAATTGACCTTGTACCATAAAGTAACACGCAACACTGTGATATATCGTGCTGCTAACGTTCTCTCAACAGACAATACCAACAACGGTGTCCAGTCTCACTGTTAAACAACAGAAACACTGTGATATATCGTGCTGCTAACATTATATCTTCAGTCAATATGAACAACGGTGTCCAGTTCCACTGTTAAACAACAGAAACACTGTGATATATCGTGCTGCTAACATCATTCCTTCAGCCAATATCAATAATGGTGTCCAGTTTTACTGTTAAGCAACGGAAACACTGATACATCGTGCTGCTAACATTCTCTCAACAGACAATACCAACAACGGTGTCCAGTCTCACTGTTAAACAACAGAAACACTGTGATACATCGTGCTGCTAACATTCTCTCAACAGACAATACCAACAACGGTGTTTAGTTCCACTGTTAGACAACAGAAACACTGTAATATATCGTGCTGCTAACATTCTATTTTCAATCAACATCAGCAATGGTGTACAGTTCCACTGCTAAACAGCAGAAACACTATGATATATCTTGCTGCTAACATCCTTCCTTCACTCAATATCAACAACGGTGTTTAGTTCCACTTCTAAACAGCAGAAACACTATGATATATCGTGCTGCTAACATCCTTCCTTCACTCAATATCAACAACGGTGTTTAGTTCCACTGTTAAACAACAGAAACACTATGATATATCGTGCTGCTAACATCCTTCCTTCAGCCAATATCAACAACGGTGTCCAGTTCCACTGTTAAACAACAGAAGCACTGTTATATATCGTGCTGCTAACATCATATCTTCAGTCAATGTCAACAACGGTGTACAGTTCCACTGTTAAACAACAGAAACACTGATATTTCGTGTTGCTAACGTTCTGTCTACAGTCAACATCAACAGCGGTGTCCAGTTCCACTGTTAAACCTCATGAACACTATGAGATAGCGTGTTGTAAGGCTGTTTACCTCATCACATTTTTCAAGTTCTATAATTATATAAAGGTAAATTGATTGATTGATTGATTGATTGATTGATTGATTGATTGATTGATTGATTGATTGATTGATTGATTGATTAACATCTAGTGATATATATAGATATTCAGGACGAGAAGAAGCTCATCAATCAATGACTATCACCACAAAAGCTGTGAGTTCTGCCACCGTTCATGGTGAGGTGTACTCGATACAACATTATGTGATAAAATTTGTCAGTGATTTGAGACAGGTCTGTGTGTTTTCTCCGGATACTCTGGTTTACTCCAGCAATAGAACGTACCGCCAAGAAATAAGTGAAATATTATTTAAAGTGGCATTAAGCAGCATAAACCAAAATCAATATATAACAAAACATACAGAAATGAGAGAGGGAAATGCCAATCGGGACAACCCCTGTGAAATATGACCTCGACAAGTCAAAAAATCACGAAAACACCAATCAACACAAACTTCACAAAATATTAGAAAACAAACATTGTCCAACACATTTACTAGTATCTACGTCAAGCTCGAAATAAATTACATGAACAGTATGTTACCTAATTGAGTAAACAAATGCACTGTAAGCCACAACAATGTTGTGTTTCCTCCAATTCTACAACGTTCCATTCACATAAAAGGACAGGGGGCTGGGAATGATGACATGTATATTACATACTGAATTCTTCTAAGGTTACTAGTTGCTCTCTCTGTTTTCTTTCTCTTTTCACTCCTTTTTTGAATTTTGTAGGAAAAAAAAGTATTATGGGGTTATGCCTTAAGAAAACCTTTTAATCTGCCACTGCAAATACAACTGACATTCAGGTGTTGCACATGATAGTTGTTTAAACTAGAATTATATGCATGACCTATTTCTGACTCGATCACTTGTCTTCTATTTTAACTGGTATTTATGTCAATTCAAATTGAAAATAAAACTTACATACAATATTTACAAGGGATTATACATCAGACACTACCTGTGTAAATGTTCTTCCACAATCATTAAAGGAAATTAGATCTTTTGAAGAATTAAATTGTGGAGAGAAAAAATACAATGGGTTATAAGATACTATATACTTGTACACATCATGTCGTTTTATTTTAATTCTCTTGCGAAGATGTCTATCTAAAAACCAACCTATTTAAAATTAGATGTTTGTCGGACCGTTTACATTGCATAGCCTGAGTGTAAGTTAACTGCTTGATAATAATTTCAATTTGATTGTTTTAAAAGAAGTATTAGTGAACAACAACGTTTGCTAAACACATTTAACTTCATTATTATATTCTGATATGATCATAAATTTGTTCTCTACAGAACTAAAGAATATACAGACAATGGAAGATATTAACGGGGTATGTACAGTGACATAGAGTAGGGTGAAGTATGCACAAAATATGTGACGGGAAGGGGGAGGGAGTGCTAATAGGATTATGGACGTCTACCGCTGCCATCTGATCAATGGCTGTTTTTGGTGAAGTTCACACATTCAAGCGATTAGAAATGATAATTTGCACGCGACAATTTGTAACAAAAAATCAGAGACGTATAAAACTATCCTGCACCCATCTCATCCTCCTTCTGATGGAATCATATCATTTTAGGACCATACGTCAGTAACATAAGTTTGCACTAACAACTCCTACAGTTTAAACGGGACTTCTTCAACACTTTTCATGATTGATTATTGCAATACGAAGATTACCGTGATTTTGAAAGAATCATATCGCTTCTGTCTCAATCATTTGAATTATATATTGTATTGAATGACACTTTCATTTGGCAGAGTATGGTTATGGTGTTTAACGCCACTTTCAAAAATATTTCAGTTATATCGTCACATCCGTTGCCGATTTGTAGAAGCCAGCTAAGATTTATAAGATGACTTTGATTTTTAAAGATCATTTATCAGTATACATGTAGTATATATTTGCTATCATTTGATCATGGTGACTGTTACTTTGTTTGTATTTAAGATAAAAGTGTATTTAAGGAATCTCTATTGTTGTCGGCATCAGATTCACATTTGACACTGACAAATATCCAAGTACAATACTGCCATTTCTATTGTAATGCAAGATTTTAGATTTTTGGTGTTTAACCCCACTTTCAGCAATATTTAAGCTATTTCATGGTGACCAGTTTTAGCAGTGCCAGTGAGAGAAGCCGAATTACCCGGAGAGAACCACCGACCATGGGCAAGCAACTGGTAAACTTTATCACTTGCGTCTGCGAGTCAAGTGCACCCTTTTTAGCTCGAGCTTTTGTCATGGGTAAGCGTCCGTCGTCCGTCCGTCTGTCTCTCCGTCCGTTAGCTTTTCACATTTAACTCTTCTTCTCTGAAACCGCTGAACAGATTTCAACAAAACTTACCATAAATGTTCATTGGATGGTCCTCTACCAGATTTGTGTTTTTGGTGTAGATCGGAAATTCAACATGGCTGCCAGGGCCAGTAATGTGTTCTGGTTGGTTGAAACCTTGAACATCTTCTTGTCAGAAACCACTAAACCAATTGAATTGTGACTTTGCAGGAATGGTCATTGGGTGGTCCTGTACTAAACTTGTGAATCGTTTGCCGATCGGATTTTCAAGATGGCTGTCATGACTCGACTTAGTTTAACATTGGACCATATGGGAATTTCACATTTTCATCTTTTTTTCTGAAACCACGCAACAGATTTGAACCAAACTTGGCAGAAATGTTCATTAGATGGTCATATACAAGATTTTTGCCTTTGGCGCTGATCGGAAATCCAACATGGCTGCCAAGGCTCATAATGTGTTCTGATTGGTCGAATTTTTTAAAATCTTCTTGTTAGAAACCACTAAGTCAATTGAATTGTGACTTTACAGGACTGAAAATTGGGCGGTCCTGTACTAAACTTGTGAATCGTTTGCTGATCGGAAATTCAAGATGGCTGCCATGACTCGATAACATTGGACCCTATGTGAATTTCACATTTACATCTTTTTTTCTGAAACCATGAAACAGATTTGAACCAAACTTGGCAGAAATGTTCATTAGATGGTCATATACAAGATTTTTGTTTTTGGCGCTGATCGGAAATCCAAGGCTCATAATGTGTTCTGATTAGTCGAAATTTTAAAAATCTTCTTGTTAGAAACCACTAAGCCAATTGAATTGTGGCTTTACAGGAATGATCATTGGGTGGTCCTGTACTAAACTGGTGAATCGTTTGCTGATAGGAAATTCAAGATGGCCGCCATGACTCGGCTTAGTTTTAACATAGGACCCTATGGAAGCAATGTTTAAAAGTCTTCTCCTCTGAAACCAGCAAGTCAATTTAAAGCAAACATGGCATGAATGGTCCTTAGGTGGTCAACTTTCAAAATTATGTCCTGTGAACCCAACCTCCATGCAAGATGGGCACCGTCAGCGGATATAATTTTAACATAGGACCCTTTGGGAAAATTGTTTAAAAGTCTTCTCCTCTGAAACCAGTCAATCAATTTAAAGCAAATATGGCATGGATGGTCCTTAGGTAGTATACTTTTAAAATTGTGTCCGGTGACCACGACCTCCATCCAAGATGGCTGCCATGAGCAGACATAGTTTTAACATAGAACCCTATGGGATTTGAATAGTAACTTAGATGTATTCGGCATGGAGACATTCTTAAGAGGACTTAGTTATGTCAGGTGAGCGATACAGGCTCATCTGAGCCGCTAGTTTGTAGTTTACAAAGCCAGGTGATAACCCACGCCATATTGGTGATAGGCTTGTACGAGTTTTTAGGTAATCCAACTACCTAACTCATTGAGCCACCCGGACCCTTTACTTATATTGAATATTTTGTAAACACTAGATGGTTGGTGTAGGTTTATGGCGTTTAACGCCACTTTTAACAATATTTCAGTAATATCGTGGCGGTTAGTTTTATTGGTGGAGGAAACAGGGGTAACCTGAGAAAACCACTGACATGTCGCAAGTCACTGATAAACTTTATCACTTTATACACCTTGCAAAAAATCGTGACATCATATGCACATTTTAAGCATAGTGCGTACATGCTTTTTTGTCACAACATCCATGAGATGTACACTTCAATTTCAGATAAAATTGAGCAAGAGTGTATATTAAAGATATACCATGTCTTTATTTTATATCATATTGTAGTAATCAACATTTTTAAGAATTCAATATGGCGGATAGAATCCTTAATTACATCATGTTTGTTGAATTGACGGCACACATTAGCCAATGAAAGAACGTGTTATATATTATTTGATTATTCTTTATATAAATGTTGACAATTATCTTTAACTTTTCTCACTTTATTTCAGAAACTTTACAATGCTGTAAGACATGGAGATGTAAATTTAGTACAGGGTTGTCTTCAGAAAGGTGCTGATGTCAACTATAAAGATGGTAATGTAAGTATATATTATAGAGAACAGATTCTGAGGTCATTGAAATAAATATAATTACATAAAAATTGAACAGAACATCAAGTGTATGTAAATACATAGTACACTGGTTAAAGTCAAACACACCTCACAAAGAGTGGGTATGAGACTACTGCTTTGTCTTAGCAAAATACTTATTTAAGAGTGAAAACATAAACAGTGTTACGGTGTATGCACAAACCCAAATAGAAGACAATTTGGTAATGAAAGAAAATGTACAGTTCGGAGAAAAAAAAAGTATATATCGGTCAAAACTTCAGAATAGAGGGGGGTGAGGTTGAGGAAAGATTGCAAAGTGAATTACTTGAAGAACAAAGACATTTTTGTTGTTTACAGCTGAAGTACATACCTCTTTCCATACAAATACCTTGTAACAAGAAGAAAATATAGCCCTTAGTAATACGTACACTAATACACTGCATAATTACTGTTATTGTAAAAAAGGCTAATTTCCAAAATATATTTGTTTATTTTTCCATTCTCTAAAGACTTAGCTGTTTTATATCGAGAAAAATGTATAATAAGAAGGGTGCAAATACAAATGTTTCCATATATGAAAGGTATATAGATTTTTACCTCATCTGACCATAGGCCATGTGAGCTTTTGCCATCACTTGGCGTCCGTCGTCTGTCAGCGTCCGTCCATCCGTCGTACGTCGTAAACTTTCACATATAAATCTTCTCCTCTAAAACCCCTTAACCGAATTAAACCAAACCTGGCAGGGATGGTCCTTAGGTGGGTCTCTTTCAAAATTGTGTCAGACAGACCCGCCCTCCTTTCAAGATGGCTGCTGTTACAAAAAATAGAAATTTCTTCAATTGTCCATTGTTGCTTTATTATAAATCTAAATGAGCTCAAATTGTTGCTGCAGCTACATGGAAATGAGTAGTTTAACATATATTCCGGGTTATTCTGTTAATTTTTTCTTTCAAGCGATTTCTACCGATTATGCAAATTAAGCATTTTTTTTATAACAAATCACATTTAAATATTTTCCTCTGAAACCACTGAACCAAATTAAACCAAACCGGGCAGGGATAGTCCCTGGGAAGGGCCCTTTCATAATTGTGTCCTCAATTCAAGATGCCTGCTGTTACTAAAAATAGAAATTTCTTCAATTGTCCATTGCGGCTTTAGTATAAGTCAAAATGAGCTAAAATGTTAACTGTAGCTTCATGGCAAGGAGTAGTTCGACATATATTCCGGGTTTTTCGGGGACGTTTGTCTTTCAGCCGATTTATACTGATTATGCAAATTAGGCATATTTTGATAAAAGATCACATTTAAATCTTCTCCTATGAAACCGCTGAACCAAATTAAACCAAACCTGGCAGGGATGGTCCCTGGGTGGGTCCCTTTCAAAATTGTATCCGACAACTCCGCCCCCCATTCAAAATGGCTGTTGTTACTAAAAATAGAAATTTCTTCAATTGTCCATTGCTGCTTTAGTATTAGTTAAAATGAGCTCAAATTTTAACTGCAGCTACATGGCATAGAGTACTATAACATATATTCCGATTTTTTCATTCGGTGAAATTTTTCTGTCAGCCGATTTATACCGATTATGCAAATTAGGCATATTTTGATAAAAGATCACATTTAAATCTTCTCCTCTGAAACCCCTGAACCAAATTAAACCAAACCTGGCAGGGATGGTCCCTGGGTGGGTCCCTTTCAAAATTGTGTCCGCCCTCCATTTAAGATGGTGGTTGTTGCTAAAAATATAAATGTCTTCAATTGTCCATTGCTGCTTTAGTATAAGTCAAAATGAGCTCAAATTTTAACTGCAGCTACATGGCAATGAGTAGTTTAACATATATTCTGGGTTTTTCTGTGAGATGTTTGCAGCCAGTTTATTCTGTTTCGGAATATTATGAGATAAAGATCACATTTAAATCTTTTGTTCAGAAATTTGAGTTGAAATGATCTTTTGGTGGCCTAGTTTCAAAAGTATGTGTAGCACCCTCATTTTCTATTAACTTTAGATGTCAAATTGAAAACCAGGTGAGCGATTACAGGCTGCTGGGAGCCTCTAGTTTTATTTTCTATCCAAGTTTCATGTTTTTTTTTAACTCATTCGACCGAAATGGTAACGTGTTATATTGCTGTAGCTTATTGTCCTTTGTTGTATGCGCCGTTATCTGTCAGTGTCCGTAACATTCTTTTATGAAAAAAAAACTGGCCTCTTGGAACCAAATTTCATAGGAAATTTTCAATTGATGGTCCGGTGTCCTCTATCAAATTTATGGGTTTTCTTTCTCGGCAATGCACAACAGAAACCCAAGGCCTTAATAAAGGGGTGTTTACTGTTTTTGTGTATGCAACATTTATTATTTAACTGATGTTGGTGATTTTTTCTTTCTGTTCATTTTATACAATCCTCTTTATGTAGTATCCAACAGAGTTTGTATGGTTTCTATTCTTTCTAAGAGATAATCAGATTTTATTCCAATACCCAAAAATTTCATATCTTGATAATTTTATTATTTTTCCTTTAAGCTCCTTAAAAAGTTACTTGCTGTGTTTTATCAAACAGATTTGAACTAACCCTTGTAGCTTTTATATTAAAATGTTCAAAGAGAACCAAAGGGATAATTAAACACTCAAAATAATAACTTTTTTATTTGAAGTCAAATTTGTCGGCAATTTTTTTTAATGAATTCCTTCTCAGCAGATGTCTTGCAACTTTTTCCCTTTTCAACATACAAATGTGTAAAAAAAAGTGACCAACACTCAAAATGTTTATTTTATGTTTACTTGTTAATCAGATTAGCTCAAAGTTGGTTGTGACTACAGCTATCTTGCATTTGTATATCAACACATTTACATCATATTATAATTCTGAAATTTCAAAAAATAATAACATATTTGACAGTACACTTTTAAAACGGTTAAACTAATCAGACTTAGGGTTACTATGCGGATTTGAGGATGTTGTTTTAGCTTGTCCTAAATGCTTGTCAGAAATTGTTTTCTTCCGGTGAAGCAATAAACTGAAGGTAATGGATTGTTTGCATGTTATTAATGATACACGTGGCATTCTCAGATTTCAGGATAGACTGCAAAAAAAATATTTGCAGGTTTGTAATAATTATTAGCAGGTCTAGGTGCGACTTGAGAAGTGAGCGATATATAGGCTAGTCATAGCGTTATAAGACTTTCCAGCGGAAATAAGGTTATTGTTATGGGTTGGGGTGTTCATAGCTGCAGAACCGTAGCCCTTATGGTCTTTGGCCAGTTTTCTGATATTTGCGGACCCGTAGCCGTTATGGTCCTTGGCCAGGTTTCTGATATTTGCGTACCCGTAACCGTTATGGTCCTTGGCCAGTTTTCTGATATTTGCGGTCCGCAGCTAGGGTGTTTAGCGCCACTTTCAACATTATTTTAGCTATGCATCGTGACGGCCAGTTTTATTGGTGGAGGAAACAAGAGTACCTGGAGAAAACCACCGACCTGTGTCACGAGTCACTGACAAACTTTATCACCTAATGTGGTATCACGTACACCCGCCATGAGTTGGATTTAAACTCACAACGCTAGTGGTGATAGGCACTGATTGCACAGGTGGCTGTAAATCCAACTACCATATGATCACGACCATGGCGGCTACTCAATGCGGAAATTACGATGTATATTTAATGTATAGACACCAAAAGACAGGGTCATAACTAGGGGTTTAAAACAGGTGAGGCAGGGATATGGGTTCCGCTAATCTCATTGAGATTAGGATTCTATCAGATAAAATAATCCAACATCCACTTCAAACTGTCCGCCATTTTACTGAATTCATGAACTACATCATGTGATCAAAATCGTCACATATTTTGCTACAGCCTGTTTCTAGATTAAAGGTCTATGTCGTTTGGGGTCAGGTTTTAATCGTGTGATTGAACTGAATCAGAAAATGTTCATTTTAAAAAGATTTGTGACGAAAAATGATTTTTTTATATGATGATGACAACTGAATTGTTTATAAAATACTTTTGTAGTATAAAGTTGTGTTATTTGTGAAGATTTGATGAGAAATTATTTGTCTTTAAATATTGTTTTATATTTATTGTTTTAGGGTAGGACACCTCTACACGTGGCATCAGTGAGGAAAAACACAGATGTGACAAATGTTCTAGTGGAGGCAGGGGCCTCACTGTCTGCTGTGGACAAACAGGTAATTAAACCCTCAGTAAAACTAAGACAATCAAATATTAAACTCTTCAAGTGACACTTGAGGAATGTGATCTAAAATGAAGAAAATAGAATATTGGACATGTCGTGTAGGGTCTTGTTTTAATTGTGTGATTGAACTGAATCAGAAAATGTTAATTTTAACAAGATTTGTGACGAAAAATGATTTTGTATGTGATGATGACAACTGACATGATGAGAAATTGTTTGTGTTTAAATATTGTTTGATATTTATTTTTTTAGGGCTGGACACCTCTACACTGGGCAGCAGAGGGGGGAAACACAGATGCCACAAATGTTCTATTGGAGGCAGGGGCCTCACTGTCTGCTGTGGACTCACAGGTAATTAATCCCTCAGTAAAACTAAGACAAGCAAATATTAAACTCTTCAAGTGACACATGAGGAATGTGATCTAAAATGAAGAAAATAGAATGTTGGACATGTCGTGTAGGGTCTTGTTTTAATCGTGTGATTGAACTGAATCAGAAAATGTTAATTTTAACAAGATTTGTGACGAAAATGATTTTTTATGTGATGATGACAACTGAATTGTTTATAAAATACTTTTGTAGTATAAAGTTGTGTTGTTTGTGAAGATTTTATGAGAAATTGTTGTGTTTAAATATTGTTTTATATTTATTGTTTTAGAGCTGTACACCTCTACACCTGGCAGCAGTGGAGGGAAACACAGATGTGACAAAGGTTCTATTGGAGGCAGGGGCCTCACTGTCTGCTGTGGACAAAGAGGTAATTAAACCCTCAGTAAAACTAAGACAATCAAATATTAAACTCTTCAAGTGACACATGAGGAATGTGATCTAATATGAAGAAAATAGAATATTGGACATGTCGTGTAGGGTCTTGTTTTAATCGTGTGATTGAACTGAATCAGAAAATGTTAATTTTAAAAAGATTTGTGACGAAAAATGATTTTTTATGTGATGATGACAACTGACATGATGAGAAATTGTTTGTGTTTAAATAATGTTTTATATTTATTGTTTTAGGGCTGGACACCTCTACACCGGGCAGCAATGCAGGGAAAGACAGATGTGACAAAGGTTCTAGTGGAGGCAGGGCCCTCACTGTCTGCTGTGAACAAAGAGGTAATTAATCCCTCAGTAAAACTAAGACAATCAAATATTAAACTCTTCAAATGACACATGAGGAATGTGATCTAAAATGAAGAAAATAGAATATTGGACATGTCGTGTAGGGTCTTGTTTTAATCGTGTGATTGAACTGAATCAGAAAATGTTAATTTTAACAAGATTTGTGACGAAAAATGATTTTTTATGTGATGATGACAACTGACATGATGAGAAATTGTTTGCGTTTAAATATTGTTTGATATTTATTGTTTTAGGGCTGGACACCTCTACACGTGGCAGCATGGAGGGAATACACAGATGTGACAAAGGTTCTATTGGAGGCAGGGGCCTCACTGTCTGCTGTGAACAAAGAGGTAAATAAACCCTCAGTAAAACTAAGACAATCAAATATTAAACTCTTCAAGTGACACATGAGGAATGTGATTTAAAATGAAGAAAATAGAATATTGGACATGTCGTGTAGGGTCTTGTTTTAATCGTGTGATTGAACTGAATCAGAAAATGTTAATTTTAAAAAGATTTGTGACGAAAAATTATTTTTTTATGTGATGATGACAACTGAATTGTTTATAAAACACTTTTGTAGTATAAAGTTGTGTTGTTTGTGAAGATTTGATGAGAAATTGTTTGTGTTTAAATATTGTTTTATATTTATTGTTTTAGGGCTGTACACCTCTACACGTGGCAACAATGAAGGGAAACACAGATGTGACAAATGTTCTACTGGAGGCAGGGGCCTCACTGTCTGCTGTGGACAAACGGGTAATTAAACCCTCAGTAAAACTAAGACAATCAAATATTAAACTCTTTTAGTGACACATAAGGAATGTGATCTAAAATGAAGAAAATAGAAAATTGGACATGTCGTGTAGGGTCTTGTTTTAATCGTGTGATTGAACTGAATCAGAAAATGTTAATTTTAACAAGATTTGTGACGAAAAATGATTTTTTATGTAATGATGACAACTGAATTGTTTATAAAATACTTTTGTAGTATAAAGTTGTGTTGTTTGTGAAGATTTTATGAGAAATTGTTTGTGTTAATTTTGATAAGATTTGTTGCAATTTGTTTTATGTCAGTGTCAATAAAACTGGCTTTGTAATGGCAGAGAGAGAATGAGTTTTACTTTGTAAATGATACCTGTCATGTACAGATCACACATATTTTTAGCCGAGTTGCAACGAAGTTGCAGTCGGCTTATGTTTTGGCGAAAGGCTGGCGGGCAGGCGTATGGGTATCTTCGTTAACGCAATAGCGCTCTTAGTTTTTTGGCCAATCAACATAATTTTTGGTAGGAAGCATTATTACACTATTATTTAGAGCGATTTCGAAATCCAGATTAATCTATTGGTTTTTTGTTGTTGTAAAATCATGTTTTTTATGGAAAAAGTACATATTTTGATAATTATCTTCGTTAACGTGATAGCACTCTTAGTTTTTGGCCAATCAACGTAATTTTTGGTAGGAAGCATTATTGCACTATTATTTAGAGCGTTTTCGAAATTCAGATTAATCTATTGTTTTTTTCTTGTAAAATCATGTTTTTTTTATAGAAAAAGTACATATTTTGAGAATTATCTTCGTTAACGAGAGATCACTCTCAGTTTTTGGCCGATCAACGTAATTTTTGGTAGGAAGCATTATTGCACTATTATTTAGAGCGAGTTCGAAATTCAGATTAATTTATTGTTTTTTTTCTTGTAAAATCATGTATTTTTTCATAGAAAAAGTACATATTTTGAGAATTATACATTTCTCTGAAACTAGAAAAGATAGAAACTTAATATGTGGTATGGGTGGAGATGCCAATGTGAAGTTGTGCATTCAAAATTGTTTATCCCCGGGGCTCAGCCCCACCCCGCTGGGGAATCTGTTTTAAAAATGTGACCGAGATCCCGACCATAAACCATATATATTTATGATCAGGGTGACTAGACAAATTAAATGCATTGTAGCTCAGGCCCCAGGGTCATACTCCACCCCCTACCTGAAGTGAACTTTTAATGATTGAGATCCCCACCCCTAATCCATATATATTTATGATCAGGGTGGCTAGGCAAATTAAATGCATTATAGTTCAGGCCCCAGGGTCATACCCCACCCCCTACCCGAAGTGAACTTTTTAATGGTTGAGATCCCCACCCCTAAGCCTTATATATTTATGATAAGGGTGACTAGGCAAATTAAATACCTGATAGCTCAAGCCCTGGGGGG
>MJUT01017682.1:100624-121329 GCA_002080005.1 Gigantidas platifrons | reverse complement strand
TACCATTATTGTTTAAGGTTTGACAGATGAATGGTTCATGTTGTTATATTGTCTATCATTACTGTTTACGGTTTGACAGAGGAGTGGTTGATGTTGTGGTTGTTATATTGTCTACCATTACTCTTTAAGGTTTGACAGAGGAGTGGTTCATGCTGTTATATTTTCTACCATTACTATTTACGGTTTGACAGAGGCGTGGATCATGTTGTTGCTGTTATATCGTCTATCATTACTGTTTAAGATTTGACAGAGGAGAGATTCATGTTGTTGTTGTTATATTGTCTACCATTGCTGTTTAAGGTTTGACAGAGAAGAGATTCCTGTTGTTGTGGTTGTTATATTGTGAACCATTATTGTATAAGGTTTGACAGAGGAGTGGTCCATGTTCTTGTTGTTATATTGTCTACCATTACTGTTTAATGTTTGACAGAGGAGTGGTTCATGTTGTTATATTGTCTACCATTACTGTTTAAGGTTTGACAGAGGGGAGATTAATGTTGTTGTGGTTATTATATTGTGTACCATTACTGTGTAAGGTTTGACAGAGGAGTGGTCCATGTTCTTGTTGTTGTATTGTCTACCATTACTGTTTAAGGTTTGACAGATGAGTGGTTCGTGTTGTTATATTGTCTAACAGTACTGTTTAATGATTGATAGAGGAGTGGTTCATGTTGTTGTTATATTGTCCATCTTTACTGTTTAAGGTTTGACAGAGGGCAGATTCATGATGTTATATTGTCTACCATTACTGCTTAAGGATTGACAGAGGAGTGGTTTATGTTGTTGTTATATTGTATACCATTACTGTTTAAGGATTGACAGAGGAGTGGTTTATGTTGTTGTTGTTATATTGTCTACCATTACTGTATAAGGTTTGACAGAGGAGTGGTTCATGTTCTTGTAATATTATCTATCATTACTGTTTAAGGTTTGACAGAGGAGTGATTCGTGTTGTGCTTGTTATATTGTCAACCGTAACTGTTTAAGGTGTTACAGAGGAGTGGTTCATTTGTTTTTGGTTGTTATATTGTCTACCATAACTGTTTCAGGTTTTAGAGAGGAATGGGTCATTTTCTTGTTTTTTATTGTGTATCATTACTGTTTAAGGATTGACAGAGGAGTGGTTCATGTTGTTATATTGTCTACCATTACTGTTTAAGCATTGACTAAGGAATGGTTCATGTTGTTGTTATATTATCTACCATTACTGTTTAACGATTGACAGAGGAGTTGTTCATGTTGTTGTTGTTATATTGTCTACCATTACTGTATAAGGTTTGACAGAAGAGTGGTTCATGTTCTTGTTATATTATCTATCATTACTGTTTTAGGTTTGACAGAGGAGTGGTTCATGTTGTGGTTATTATATTGTATGCCATTATTGTTTAAGGTTTGACAGATGAATGGTTCATGTTGTTATATTGTCTATCAGTACTGTTTACGGTTTGACAGAGGAGTGGTTCATGTTGTGGTTGTTATATTGTCTACCATTACTCTTTAAGGCTTGACAGAGGAGTGGTTCATGCTGTTAAATTTTCTACCATTACTGTTTACGGTTTGACAGAGGCGTGGTTCATGTTGTTGTTATATTGTCTACCATTACTGTTTACGGTTTGACAGAGGAGTGGTTCATGTTGTTGCTGTTATATCGTCTATCATTACTGTTGAAGGTTTGACAGAGGAGAGATTCATGTTGTTGTTGTTATATTGTCTACCATTGCTGTTTAAGGTTTGACAGAGGAGAGATTCATGTTGTTGTGGTTGTTATATTGTCAACCAATATTGTGTAAGGTTTGACAGAGGAGTGGTCCATGTTCTTGTTGTTATATTGTCTACCATTACTGTTTAAGGTTTGACAGAGGAGTGGTTCATGTTGTTATATTGTCTACCATTACTGTTTAAGGTTTGACAGAGGGGAGATTCATGTTGTTGTGGTTATTATATTGTGTACCATTACTGTGTGAGGTTTGACAGAGGAGTGGTCCATGTTCTTGTTGTTATATTGTCTACCATTATTGTTTAAGGTTTGACAGAGGAGTGGTTCATGTTGTTATATTGTCTTACAGTACTGTTTAAGGATTGATAGAGGAGTGGTTCATGTTGTTGTTATATTGTCCACCATTACTTTTTAAGGTTTGACAGAGGGCAGGTTCATGTTGTTATATTGGCTTCCATTACTGCTTAAGAATTGAGAGAGGAGTGGTTTATGTTGTTGTTATATTGTCTACCATTACTGTTTAAGGATTGACAGAGGAGTTGTTCATGTTGTTGTTGTTATATTGTCTACCATTTCTGTATAAGGTTTGACAGAGGAGTGGTTCATTTTCTTGTTATATTATCTATCATTACTGTTTAAGGTTTGACAGAGGAGTGGTTCGTGTTGTGCTTGTTATATTGTTTACCGTTACTGTTTAAGGATTGACAGAGGAGTGGTTCATGTTCTTGTTATATTGTCTACCATTACTGTTTAAGGATTGACAGAGGAGTTGTTCATGTTCTTGTTATATTGTCTACCATAACTGTTTAAGGTGTTACAGAGGAGTGGTTCATTTGTTTTTGGTTCTTATATTGTCTACCATTACTGTTTAAGGTTTAATAGAGGAGTGGGTCATTTTCTTGTTTTTTATTGTGTATCATTACTGTTTAAGGATTGACAGAGGAGTGGTTCATGTTGTTATATTGTCTACCATTACTGTTTAAGGATTGACTAAGTAGTGGTTCATGTTGTTGTTATATTATCTACCATTACTGTTTAAGGATTGACAGAGGAGTGGTTCGTGTTGTGGTTGATGTTTTGTCTACCATTACCGTTTAAGGATTGACAGAGGAGTGGTTCATGCTGTGGTTGTTATATTGTATACCATTATTAATTCACCTGGACCAAAGATCCATGTGAACTATTGTCATCACTTGGCGTCCGTCGTCTGTCGTCTGTAGTGTGTCGTCTGTCGTCTGTAAACTTTTCACATTTCAAGCTTCTTCTCCGAAACCACTTGGCCAATTGGAACTAAACTTTGCAGAAATGATCCTTGGATGGTCCTCTACAAGGAGTGGTTCATGGTGTTGTTATATTGTCTACCATTAGTTTAAGATTTGACAGAGGAGTGGTTCAACCCACTTGGACAATTGAAACCAAACTGCCCAGGTATGATCATTGGCAGGTCCTCTACAAAGTTTCTGTTTTTTATGCCGATCGGAAATCCAAGATGACCACCAACGCAGGAGATAGATTAACATTGGATCCTTTGTGAAAATGTTCAAATGCCTTCTTCTCAGAAACTACAAATATGATTAAAGTCAAACTGAATGTTCATTGGATGGTCCTCTACAAACTTTAGGTTTTTTGTTCCGATATGAAATGGAAGATGGCAGCTACAGCAGGACTTAATTTAACATTGGACCCTATGGGAAAAATGTTTCAAAATGCTTCTTCTCTGAAACCACTTATACAACTGAAACAAAACTGCCCAGCAATGATCATTGGAACGTCTTCTGCAAAGTTTCTGTTTTTTATGCCGATCGGAAATCCAAGATGGCCTCCACCGCAGGACATAGATTAACATTGTACCCTATGGGAAAATGTTCAAATGCCTTCTTCTCAGAAAGTACAAATCAGACTGAATCCAAACTAGACAGTAATGTTCATTGGTTGGTCCTCTACAAAGTTTAGGTATTTTGTTCCGATATAAAATGGAAAATGGCAGCTACAGCAGGACTTAGTTTAACATTGGACCCTATCGGAAAAGTGTCTCAAAACGCTTCCTCTCTGAAACCACATAGACAATTTAAACCAAGCTGCCCAGGAATGATCATTGGAAGGTCCTCTACAAAATTTTGGTTTTTTATGCCGATCGGAAATCCAAGATGGCCTCCACTGCAGGAAATAGATTAACATTGGACCCTATGGGAAAATGTTCAAATGGCTTCATCTTAGAAACTACAAATATGATTAAAGCCAAACTATACATGAATGTTCATTGGATGGTTCGCTACATACCTTAGGTTTTTTGTTCCGATATAAAATTCAAAATGGCGGCTACGGCAGGACTTAATTTAACATTGGACCCTAAGGGGAAAATGTTTCAAAACGCTTCTTCTCTCAAACCACTTGGACAATTGAAACCAAACTGCCCAGGAATGATCATTGGCAGGTCATCTATGTTGTTATATTGTCTACCATTACCGTTTAAGGTTTTGACAGAGGAGTGGTTCATGTCTTTGTTGTTATATTGTATACAAACTTGATATGTGGGCTGAATATAAATTCTGGAGAAATAGAACAGAGCAAATATTAGATGAAGCTAAACAAAATTTATACAATAACATGTTAAAAGAATCCAAAGATCCCAAAATAATATGGAAATGAATACACAGCCTAAACCCATCAAACCATATTATACCCCACAGGCTTGTTACAGAAAATGATCTAAAAGTTGATAAATCGATAGATATAGCAAATACCTTTAACAAGTTTTTTACTTCTTGTGTTGAAAATCTTAGAAGTGAAAATATGTCAACTTCCACTAATTTTAGTAAACTACTTAACTTTGTTAATAATAAAATATCTCAAAATACACAATTTGCTATACCCCCAGTGAAGATGAATGAATTATTACAGGATCTTTTAAATCTCGACATAAACAAATCAACTGGAACTGGCAACATTGGACCTAAGATTCTGAAAGTCAGTGCCCCATTTATTGTGTCTCCCTTAACTTATATCTTCAACAGAATAATAGACAGCGGTATTTATCCCAACATATTAAAAAATGCAAAAGTGTCTCCAATTTTTAAGTCAGGGGAAAAATGTCTCCCTACAAATTACAGACCTATATCCGTACTACCTGTTATATCCAAACTAATTGAAAAACATATCTCAAGACATATGTATCAGTACTTGGCAAAATACAATCTTCTACATGATGCCCAATCTGGTTTTAGATCAAATCATTCCTGTCAAACTGCTTTAGTCAACATCATAGACAGATGGATAGAGGAAATGAATAATGGAAATGTCAATGTAGTTATCCTCTTAGATCTAAGAAAGGCCTTTGATGATGATATCATGGCTAAAAAGCTTGAAATATATGGATTCAATAAAAAAGCTTTAGCTCTGTTTAATTCTTATATGATCGATAGAACAGAACAAGTACAAATCGGTAATGCTCTTTCTGATAAGTGTCCAATAAAATATGGAGTACCTCAAGGCTCAATACTAGACCCTTTATTGTTTATTTTATATATAAATGACCTGCCTTTAAGTATCTCAAATTGCAACACTGATATGCATGCTGATGATTCTACAATACACATTTATGGGGAAAATATTTCAGACATACAAACTAAAGTCCAAGAAGACTTGAATAGAATTGAATTGTGGTGCAAGGATAACAATATGTTTATAAATTGTAATAAAACTAAATGTATGACAGTTGGAACAAAGCAAAAACTTGCATTTCAAAATGAAGAACTATTTTTGACAATTAATTCTGAACAATTACAACATTCATCTTGTGAAAAATTACTTGGAATCAAAATTGACTCAAATTTAAATTGGAAAAATCAAATTGATCAAATCTGTTCTAAAATATCATCAAAAATCTACCTTCTTTCAAAAATTAAGAAATATTTAAATCTTGAATCAAGGCAACTTTTTTATTTGGGTTATATTTTGCCTTTAATTGATTATTGCTGTGTTGTTTGGGGAAATTGTTCAAATGAAGATCCCATTGCACCATCTGAACCTATGTTCAAACAACTTGGATGGATGAGTATTGAACAAAGAATCAAATACCATAAATATCTTCTTGTTTCAAAATGTCTAAAGAATGAAGCACCTGTATATTTAAAAAATAAAATCCAATACTTATCTGATAAAAATCCTTACTCTCTCCGAAATGTTGTAAGTGAAAAATTACAAATCCCAAAGGCAAAAACTGAACTTTTTAAGAAAACTTTTACATACTCTGGACCAAAGCTATGGAATGAACTTCCGTTTTTGATACGGCAAGCTTCCTCTCATAATGCATTTAAAATAAAAGTTAAAAGTCTCATTTTAAATGATGATGTACCTTAAATTACCATTAAATATTTACTAAATCTTTTTGTGTATACTTATTACAATGTATTGCCTCTTGTGTGTAACTTTTGTATAGTGTATTTTACAATGTATGTTGAAATATGTCAATGAGGGCCTCAGGGAAGATTAGTTATTAACTAATTGTGTAACCCTCTATAAATAAAGAATGTATTATTATTATTATTATACCATTACTCTCTAAGGTTTGACAAAGGAATGGTTCATGTTGTTGTGGTTGTTATATTGTCTATCATTACTGTTTAATGTTTGACAGAGGAGTGGTTCATGTTTTTGTTGTTATATTGTCTACCATTACTGTTTAATGTTTGACAGAAGAGTGGTTCATGTTGTGGTTGTTATATTGTCTACCATTACTCTTTAAGGTGTGACATAGGGAAGGTTCTTGTTGTTGTTATGTTGTATACCATGACAGTTTAAGGTTTGACTGGTGAGAGGTTCATATTGTTGTGGTTGGTTTTACTGTTTAACTTTTAATAGATTAGAGAATTGTTTAAGTCTATATTAAATCAACTATATTATTTCCTTTAATAATTAAAAAAAAATGTTTATCTTATAATTGTAGAAATATGCTGTCAGTAGAGCTGACATGGGTAAGTTGTTATCTATTAATAGATGCATCCTTGTGGGAGGCAAAATAAAAAGAAGACAAATGACTACAGTAAAACATGGTTATTTAATGTTTAAATGCCAAGGTCAAAAATTGTCACTACTATAATGCATATTTTAACATGCAAACCTATAGGATAATGAATGGAAAGTTGTTTTCAGCTCACTGAAAGGTGAGATATTGCCATCACTTGGCATCCGTCCTCGTTGTCTGCCGTTGTTTTCTTCTCTGAATCCATTTTGTCACTTAGAACCAAACTTATAGTAGTAATATTCACTCTATGGTCTCCTTCACAGTTAGGTTGATCAGAAGTACACAAAACAAACAAGAGTTCCAAAGGTGTCGAAAAGGATTTGTCCAAATATATAGGTATACATTATTTATTGTTCATTTGTTTTTATGATTATTTTTGTATGCATTCATGAGGAAAATCCCTTTGAGAAACATGTATTACGTTATTATGTAACTATTACTGTTTTTAACAAAAGAGGTAAACACAAATTAACTTTTTAAATATTCATCCAATTTTAATGTAGTTTCTTGCAAAGTGTTCATCTTGATAAGTTATTGATGGGCCATCAAAATGTTTTGTTATTTTATTTGGAAAAGGGGTCTACAAGTGTCCCAAATTCCAAATTTTAGCATATTTAAAAGATATGTATAATTCTTATTTTTCATCCAATTGTGATGCGTTTTTTGTTGTTGAATGAATTGTGTTGAGAGCTTTTGATAATATATTGGCGGATTTCCTCTCTCTTTTACGGTTTCTGAGATAAACTTGACCGAAATACAGTTTTTCTTCTTTATCTTTATGCATTTTTTTTTTGCGAGGTTATTGATAATGAAAATGGTCAGATAATATGACTAGCCTATATTTATTCTCTTCTTATACAAGGCAACAATCAAATATAGAAGAAGTAACAATAAATTGAAACATGCAACTTTTTTCAAATGATAATCAAAGGGGAATAACTCTAGGAGAAATAATTTGATTTGTTTTTCAAATTAGTATACTGTGAACCACTGAACCAAATCACACCTTGCTGGAACCTTCTTTGGATAGTTTTTAAGGACAAATATGTTTTTTTATATCGATCGCAAATCTAAAATGGCCATCACAACAAAATATATTTTAAGACAGGACATATAATGTGAAAATAAATATAATGATTTGAGCTAGATCTGATTGAACTCTAACTTGCATATAAATAATCAGGTAGGCGATACAGGTTCAGGGGAGCCTCCAGTTTTTTTATTTCTCAGAAAGAACAAACTGTATTTGATTCAAGCTACATGAATGAATAAGAAAAGTTTAAAGATACCAAAGGTGTAATCACAAGCCGTAAATGGAAGGATAGACAATACAATGGCCCCCAAAAAGGACAAACAATGATATTCAAAATATTGCACAGAAAACTAAAGATAGAGATACACTAAGCCCACTTATATCGGGAATGGACTCAGGTACTATGGAATAATAGCAGTTTCTGGTGGACTTGTGGCACCTGTCATGTTACACTAAGAACTAGGGATGGATTCAGGTACTACGGAATAATAGCAGTTTCTGGTCGACTTGTGGCACCTGTCATGTTACACTAAGAACCAAGGATGGACTCAGGTACTACGAAATAATAGCAGTTTCTGGTCGACTTGTGGCACCTGTCATGTTACACTAAGAACCAGTGATGGACTCAGGTAATACGGAATAATAGCCGTTTCTGGTGGACTTGTGGCACCTGTCATGTTACACTAAGAACCAGTGATGGACTCAGGTACTACAGAATAATAGCAGTTTCTGGTCGACTTGTGGCACCTGTCATGTTACACTAAGAACCAAGGATGGACTCAGGTACTACGGAATAATAGCAGTTTCTGGTTGACTTGTGACACCTGTCATGTTACACTAAGAACCAGGGATGGACTCAGGTACTACGGAATAATAGCTGTTTCTTGTTGACTTGTGGCACCTGTCATGTTACACTAAGAACCAGTGATGGACTCAGGTACTACGGAATAATAGCTGTTTCTGGTTGACTTTTGGCACCTGTCATGTTACACTAAGAACCAGGGATGGACTCAGGTACTACGGAATAATAGCTGTTACTGGTTGACTTCTGGCACCTGTCATGTTACACTAAGAACCAGGGATGGACTCGGGTACTACGGAATAATATCAGTTTCTGGTGGACTTCTGGCACCTATCATGTTACACTAAGAACCAAGGATGGACGCGGGTACTACGGAATAATAGCAGTTTCTGGTCGACTTGTGGCACCTGTCATGTTACACTAACAACCAGTGATGGACTCAGGTACTACGGAATAAAAGCAGTTTCTGGTCGACTTGTGGCACCTGTCATGTTACACTAAGAACCAGGGATGGATTCAGGTACTACGAAATAATAGCAGTTTCTGGTCGACTTGTGGCACCTGTCATGTTACACTAAGAACCAGGGATGGATTCAGGTACTACGGAATAATAGCCGTTTCTGGTCTGCTTGTGGCTCCTGCCATGTTACACTAAGAACCAGGAATGGACTCAGGTACTACGGCAATAATAGCAGTCTCTGGTCGACTTGTGGCACCTGTCATGTTACCCTTGTTGCAAACCTGGTGATGAGTCATAAATGAGGAAAGGACTAGATTATGAAATATATATGTGGTCATTTGTGACTCAAATATTCCTTTACGATTAATTAGGTCATGGTGGCAAGGGAAAAACCTACAAAGTGATTATTTCAACATAACCACTAGGAACCATTGGTTCAGTATCTTTTATTTTCCGCAGCAAGCTTATATCAAGGACATCCTGACAGGAACCACAAGCTCAGGAATATCATATCAACTGAGAGATATATACTCCATATGCAGGTGCTGCTGCAATGTTGCTGAATATAAATAGAAAGTTCTCAATGGGAAAATTTAAATCATATCTTTTGTCGTAAACATTCGTTAATAACAGTTTGTCATGGTCAATTTTGAGTTGTAGTCAAGGTATGAAGCAGATCTCGCTATATCTGTGGTATCCTTTATTTCAAGCTCAATGCGATAGATGTGATAAACAAAATCACCAAAACTTGTTTTCAATGTTTGTAAACCACTAAACCAGTTTATTTCTGTCTATCATCTATAACAGTTATAAAGTACAATATACAAGGTCAATAATTTGTTGTTCAGTCCTTCAGGTTCCAATGATGGGCACGGCTGAGGAAATGAGAGAGCTTATTTCAAAGGGCACATTCATGGCATTTGAAAACCGTGTCTACTTAGCTGGTGCCTGCAATGTAGGTAAATCTACCCTCGCCAGTATTCTTCTTGGTGAGGAGATTCCACAAAGTTGGAAATCAACTGATGGACTAATTATTTACTTTGGAAAGAATGGGATACATTTGAAAGACAAAACAATGGTTCCATTGAAGAAAGGTAATACAACTTAAAACTACTTAAATGTATTGTTAAACAATACCAGCTTTGTTTTTGTTGTAAATAAATTAGGCCAAGAACCAACATCGGTCATAACTGTCAGTAATTATTGAGCTATATCATGACTTATTAGACAAATACTGGTAGAAAACACCAGACAGGACTGACTTGGACAAGAACCGACATCAGTCATAACTGTCAGTAATTATTTATACAATAATATTGTGTTGTCCATGTTATATGCCTAAATATGTCCCAATGTTAGAAGGCATAATGCACGACCCCAAGGGGAGTGTTTTATGCCTTCTAACCTTGGGACATATTTCGGCATATAACATGAACAACACAATATTATTGTTATTATTACTCTGAATGTCTTTGGGGATTTTGAAAAATGAAATTTGTCTAAAATGCATTGATAGTATAAAGATTGGCAAATAATATTCAGTTAAATTCAAGAAATATTTAATTTCAACAATAACAATGAGCTGTCAAATATTTAATTCCCAAACCTGGAACTGGCCATTGCTTTGACAGACGACAGCATCAACGCTAAAGAAAAACGCATAATACATTGTAAATTGTACATTGTTAAAGTGCTCAGGTGATCCCGTTTAGACCCCGCCTATTTAAATGACGTAACATTGTTCTAAGCTCCGCCCATCAGCATAGTAATGACTCCAACAATAGTACTATGCGAGTGCATATAATATAACGACGCTATTTATTCCTTGTAAAATTATGCTTCGATAAAATCATGTCAATTATAATGACAGTTTCTTACATAAAGATTAATAATTAGCTATACCATGACTAACTAGACATATAGTGGTAGAAAACATTAGACAGAAAGGATTAGAACAAGAACCCACATCAGTCATAACTGTCAGTAATTACTTAGCTATATCATGACTAACTAGACATATACTGGTAGAAAACACCAGACAAAACTGACATGGACAAGAACAAACATCAGTCATACCTGTCATCAATCATTGAGCTATATCATGACTAACTAGACATATTGTAGAAAACACCAGACAGAAATAACTTGGACAAGAACCAACAGTGGTCATAGCTGTCAGTAATTATTTAGCAATACATTTGTATCATGACTAACTAGACATATATTGGTAGAAAGCATTAGAATGAACTGATTAGGACAAGAACCAACATCAGCCAAATTGTCAGTAATTATTGAGCTATATCATGACTAACTAGACATAGTCTGGAAGAAAACACTATACAGAACTAATTAGGACAGGAACCCACATCAGTCATAACTGTCAGTAATTATTTAGTTATATCATGACTAAGTAGACATAATCTGGTAGAAAGCATTAGACAGAACTGATTAGGACAAGAACCAACATCAGTCATAACTGTCAGTAATAATTGAGCTATATCATGACTAACTAGACATAGTCTGGTAGAAAACATTAGACAGAACGGATTAGAACAAGAACCCACATCAGTCATAACTGTCAGTAATTAGTTAGTATATCATGACTAATTAGACATATACTGGTAGAAAACATTAGACAGAACGGATTAGGACAAGAGTCAACATCAGTCATAACTGTCAGTAATAATTGAGCTATATCATGACTAACTAGACATAGTCTGGTAGAAAACATTTGCCAGAACGGATTAGAACAAGAACCCACATCAGTCATAACTGTCAGTAATTAGTTAGCTATATCATGACTAATTAGACATATACTGGTAGAAAACATTAGACAGAACTGATTAGGACAAGAGTCAACATCAGTAATAACTGTCAGTAATTATTGAGCTATATCATGACTAACTAGACATGTAATGGTAGAACACACATTAGACAGAACTGATTAAGACAAGAATCAAGATCAGTCATAACTGTCAGTAATTATTGAGCTATATCATGACTAACAAGACATATAATGGTAGAAAACATTAGACAGAATTCATTTGAACAAAAGCTGACAGCAGTCATAATTGTCAGTAATTATTGAGTTATATCAAGGCTAACTAGACATATGCTGGTAGAAAAACGCCAGACAGGACTGATTAGGACAAGAACCAACATCAGTCATAACTGTCAGTAATTATTGAACTATATCATGACTAACTAGACATAATCTGGTAGAAAGCATTAGAGAGAACTGATTAGGACAAGAACCAACATCAGTCATAACTGTCAGTAATTATTGAGCTATATAATGACTAGCTAGACATAGTCTGGTAGAANGGATTAGAACAAGAACCTACATCAGTCATAACTGTCAGTAACTATGTAGTATATCATGACTAATTAGACATATACTGGTAGAAAACATTAGACAGAACGGATTAGGACAAGAGTCAACATCAGTCATAACTGTCAGTAATTATTGAGCTATATCATGACTAACTAGACATGTAATGGTAGAAAACACATTAGACAGAACTGATTAAGACAAGAACCAAGATCAGTCATAACTGTCAGTAATTATTGAGCTATATCATGACTAACTAGACATATAATGGTAGAAAACATTAGACAGAATTCATTTGAACAAAAGCTGACATCAGTCATAATTGTCAGTAATTATTGAGCTATATCATAACTAACTAGACATAGTCTGGTAGAAAACATTATACAGAACTGATTAGGACAAGAACCAACATCAGTCATAACTGTCAGCAATTATTGGGTCATGACTAACTAGACAAATAATGGTAGAAATATACCAGGAACGAGTAATTTATAAAAGAAAACCTACATGTTATATTTAAGCCATTTACCTGATATGAAACATTTTGAACCATAAATTGAGCTCAAAATATATTGTTAATTTGTAAATTGTTTATATATGGTGACATGTCTACCCCATGTAAACCTTTGTTAACTAAATACTAGCATTGCATTTATCTTCCTGGAACAATATAAATTGCACTACATTATCAGGTTTTGATGGTGATGTTTTGTCTAAAGCACTACGTGGCCAGCCGGACATGAAGCAAGAAAAACATCCTTCCAAATGTGGTAAAAGTTTGTCAAAAATAGAAAAGAAAATGGGGCCTTCCCCTGCTAAAAAAAAAAAGATATCTGAGAAACATCCAGCTGCCAAAAGTAAAGCAAATTTGTCTGAGAAAACTGGCACAGCACTTGTCAAAGGAGCAGGAAATGAAGACACACATAAAGGACAGTCCAAACCACAGACACAGACACAGACACAGAAGATGTCAAAGCAAAGCTACATTACAATTCACAAAGATATAAAAGAGGAATTGAGAAAAGGAAATTATAAAGTAAATATAGCCCCATCAGATCTTATTGATTTTGGAGGACAGAGATCATTTGACATGACACATCAGCTATTTATACAACATAAAGGAGAGTATATTTTGATGTTTAATGGTAGTTATGATTTCCATGATTCTTTACCAGAATACCCACAAGGAGATGTTACTACAGAATGTAAGTTGGTGTAAAAATGTGTTTTGTCTTTTCTGATTTACATACTAAATAATAATATAATGTTTGGAGTGTTGTCCCTATCTGCAGTGTCGGAATCAAAGTTGTTTTGAAGACACCTGTCCCTATTTGTATTGTTTGAATTAGAGATGTTTTCATTTGATTTGATTTATTGTGTTTAACACCACTTTCAGCAATATTTCAGCTATATCATGGCGGCCAGTTTTAGTGGTGAAAGAAGCCAAAGTACCTTGAGAGAGCCACTGCCCATGGGCAAGCAACTGGTCGACTTTATCACTTGTGGCTGCGAGTCGTGTTCATCCCTTTTTGTAATTTACAAAGCAGTGCACGAACCCACGCCGTATTAGTGATAGGCTTCTAGGAGTTGTTAGGTTATCCAACAACCTATCTCATTGAGCCAACCATTCACCAAGATGTTTTAGACACCTGTCCCTTTTTGTATTATCTGAATTAGATTTGTTTTTGTAGACACCTGTCCCTATTTGTAGAGTGTGAATTAGAGATGTTTTCATAGACACCTGTCCCTATTTGCATTGTCTGAATTAGAGATGTTTTTTTAGACACCTATCCCTATTTGTAGAGTCTGAATTAGAGATATTTTTGTAGACACATGTCCCTATTTGTATTGTCTGAATGAGAGATGTTTTTGTAGACACCTTTCCCTATTTGTATTGTCTGAATTAGAAATGTTTTTGTAGGCACCTGTCCCTATTTGTATTGTCTGAATTAAACTTGTTTTTGTGGACACCTGTCCCTATTTGTATTGTCTGAATTAGAGATGTTTTTTGTAGACACCTGTCCATATTTCTATTGTCTGAATTGGAGATGTTTTTGTAGGCACCTATCCCTATTTGTAGAGTCTGAATTAGAGATGTTTTCGTAGACACCTGTCCATATTTGTATTATCTGAAATAGAGATGTTTTAGACTCCTATCCCTATTTGTATAGTCTGAATTAGGGATGTTTTGTAGACACCTGTCCCTATTTGTGTTGTCTGAATCAGAGTTGTTTTTGTGGACATTCATCCCTATTTGTAGAGTCGAGTTGTTTTTGTAGACACCTGTCCCTATTTGTATTGTCTGAATTAAATTTTTGTTTTGTAGACACCTGTCTCTATTTGTATTGTCTGAATTAGAGATGATTTGTAGACACCTGTCCATATTTGTATTGTCTGAATCAGAGTTTTTTTTAGTGGACATTTGTCCCTATTTGTATAGTATGAATTAGAGTCGTTTTTGTAGACACCTGTCCCTATTTGTATTGTCTGAATTAGGGATGTTATTGTGGACATGTATCCCTATTTGTAGAGTCTGAATTTAAGTTGTTTTTGCAGATACCTGTCCCTATGTCTATTGTTTGAATCAGTGTTGTTTTGTGACATTTGCCCCTATTTGTAGAGTCTGAATTAGAGTTGTTTTTGTAGACACCTGTCCCTATTTGTGTTGTCTGAATTATATTTGTTTTTGTAGCCACCTGTCTCTATTTGTATTGTCTGAATTAGAGATGTTTTCATTTGATTTGATTTATTGTGTTTAACACCACTTTCATCAATATTTCAGCTCTATCATGGCGGCCAGTTTTAGTGGTGAAAGAAGCCAAAGTACCTTGAGAGATCCACTGCCCATGGGCAAGCAACTGGTCGACTTTATCACTTGTGGCTGTGAGTCGTGTTCATCCTTCTTTTGTAATTTAAAAAGCAGTGCACGAACCCACGCCGTATTAGTGATAGGTTTTTATGAGTCGTTAGATTATCCAACAACCTAACTCATTGAGCCAACCATTCACCGAGATGTTTTTAGACACCTGTTCCTATTTGTATTGTGTGAATTAGAGATGTTTTTGTAGACACCTGTCACTATTTGTATTGTCTTAATTAGAGTTGTTTTTGTAGACACCTGTCCCTATTTGTAGAGTCTGAATTAGGGTTGTTTTGTAGACACCTGTCCCTATTTGCATTGTCTGAATTATATATGTTTTCATTGACACCTGTTCCTATTTGTATTGTCTGAATTAGAGATGTTTTTTGTAGACACCTGTCCATATTTGTATTGTCTGAATTGGAGATGTTTTTGTAGACACCTATCCCTATTTGTAGTGTTTGAATTAGAGATGTTTTTGTAGACACCTGTCCATATTTGTATTGTCTGAATCAGAGTTTTTTTGTGGACATTTGTCACTATTTGTATTGTCTGAATTGGGGATGTTATTGTGGACATTTATCCCTACTTGTAGAGTCTGAATTTAAGTGTTTGTTGCAGACACCTGTCCCTATGTCTATTCTCTGAATCAGTGTTGTTTTGTGACATTTGCTCCTTTTTGTCGAGTCTGAATTAGAAATGCTTTTGTAGACACCTGTCTCTTTTTCTATTGTCTGAATTAGAGATGTTTTCGTAGACACCTGTCCATATTTGTATTGTCTGAAATAGAGATGTTTTAGACTCATATCCCTATTTTTATTGTCTGAATTAGGGATGTTTTGTAGACACCTGTCCCTATTTGTGTTGTCTGAATCAAAGTTGTTTTTGTTGACATTTGTCCCTATTTGTAGAGTCGAGTTGTTTTTGTAGACACCTGTCCCTATTTGTATTGTCTGAATTGGAGATGTTTTTGTAGACACCTATCCCTATTTGTATTGTTTGAATGAGAGATGTTTTTGTAGACACCTGTCTCTTTTTCTACTGTCTGAATTAGAGATGTTTTCGTAGACACCTGTCCATATTTGTATTATCTGAAATAGAGATGTTTTAGACTCCTATCCCTATTTGTATTGTCTGAATTAGGGATGTTTTGTAGACACCTGTCCCTATTTGTGTTGTCTGAATCAGAGTTGTTTTTGTGGACATTCATCCCTATTTGTAGAGTCGAGTTGTTTTTGTAGACACCTGTCCCTATTTGTATTGTCTGAATTAAATTTGTGTTTTGTAGACACCTGTCTCTATTTCTATTGTCTGAATTAGAGATGTTTTTGTAGACACCTGTCTCTATTTGTATTGTCTAAATTAGAGTTGTTTTGTGAACACCTGTCCCTATGTGAATTGTCTGAAATATATTTGTTTTTGTAGACACCTGTGTCTATTCGTACTGTCTGAATGAGAGATGTTTTGTAGACACCTGTCCATATTTGTATTGTCTGAATTAGAGATGTTTTTGTAGACACCTGTCTCTATTTCTATTGTCTGAATGAGAGATGTTTCGTAGACACCTGTCTCTATTTGTATTGTCTGAATTAGGGATGTTTTGTGTAGACACCTGTCTCTATTTGTATTGTCTCAAATAGATTTGTTTTTGTAGACACCTGTGTCTATTTGTACTGTCTGAATGAGAGATGTTTTTGTGAACACCTGTCTCTATTTGTATTGTCTGAATGAGAGATGTTTCGTAGACACCTGTCCATATTTGTATTGTCTGAATTAGAGATGTCTTTGTAGACACCTGTGTCTATTTGTATTGTCTGAATTAGAGATGTCTTTGTAGACACCTGTCCATATTTGTATTGTCTGAATTAGAGATATCTTTGTAGACACCTGTCTCTATTTGTTTTGTCTGAATGAGAGATGTTTTGTAGACACCTGTCCATATTTGTACTGTCTGAATTAGAGATGTGTTTGTAGACACCTGTCCATATTTGTACTGTCTGAATTAGAGATGTCTTTGTAGACACCTGTGTCTATTTGTATTTTCTGAATTAGAGATGTCTTTGTAGACACCTGTCCATATTTGTATTGTCTGAATTAGAGATGTCTTTGTAGACACCTGTCCATATTTGTATTGTCTGAATTAGAGATTTCTTTGTAGACACCTGTCCATATTTGTATTGTCTGATTTAGAGATGTCTTTGTAGACACCTGTCCATATTTGTATTGTCTGAATTAGAGATGTCTTTGTAGACACCTGTCCCTGGTTTTTTTCTGAATCAGAGTTGTTTTTTCAGGACGATTTATTGTGTCTGAATCAGATTTTTTTTTAGGACACCTAACCCTATTTATAGTGTCTGAATTAGAGATGTTTTTGAGGAGACCTGTCCCTATTTGTAGTGTCTGAATTAGAGATGTTTTTGAGGAGACCTCTCTCTACTTGTAGTGTCTGAATGAGTGATGTTTTTTGGAACACCTGTGTCTATTTGTAGTGTCTGAATCAGTGATGTTTTTTGGAACACCTGTGTCTATTTGTAGTGTCTGAATCAGTGATGTTTTTGGAACACCTGAGTCTATTTGTATGGTCTGAATCAGTGATGTTTTTGGAACACCTGAGTCTATTTGTATGGTCTGAATCAGTGATCTTTTGGGGACACCTGTGTCTATTTGTATTGTTTCAATTAGAAATGTTTTTGTAGACACCTATACCTATTTGTATTTTCTGAATTAGAGATGTTTTGTGTAGACACCTGTCTCTATTTGTATTGTCTCAAATAGATTTGTTTTTGTAGACACCTGTGTCTATTTGTACTGTCTGAATGAGAGATGTTTTTGTGAACACCTGTCTCTATTTGTATTGTCTGAATGAGAGATGTTTCGTAGACACCTGTCCCTATTTGTATTGTCTGAATTAGGGATGTTTTTGTTGACACCTGTCTCTATTTGTATTGTCTCAAATATATTTATTTTTGTAGACACCTGTGTCTATTTGTACTGTCTGAATGAGAGATGTTTTTGTGAACACCTGTCCTTATTTGTATTGTCTGAATTAGAGATGTCTTTGTAGACACCTGAATCAGATTATTTTTTAGAACACCTAACCCTATTTATAGTGTCTGAATTAGAGATGTTTTTGAGGAGACCTAACCCTATTTATAGTGTCTGAATCAGTTTATTTTTTAGAACACCTAACCCTATTTATAGTGTCTGAATTAGAGATGTTTTTTAATACACCTAACCCTATTTATAGTGTCTGAATTAGATATGTTTTTTAGGACACCTAACCCTATTTATAGTGTCTGAATTAGATATGTTTTTAGGACACCTAACCCTATTTATAGTGTCTGAATTAGATATGTTTTTTAGGACACCTAACCCTATTTATTGTGTCTGAATTATATATGTTTTTTAGGACACCTAACCCTATTTATAGTGTCTGAATTAGAGATGTTATTAAGGACACCTAACCCTATTTATAGTGTCTGAAGTAGAGATGTTTTTGAGGAGACCTGTCCCTATTTGTAGTGTCTGAATTAGAGATGTTTTTGAGGAGACCTCTCTCTACTTGTAGTGTCTGAATCAGTGATGTTTTTTGGAACACCTGTGTCTATTTGTAGTGTCTGAATCAGTGAAGTTTTTTTGGAACACCTGTGTCTATTTGTAGTGTCTGAATCAGTGATGTTTTTGGAACACCTGAGTCTATTTGTATGGTCTGAATCAGTGATGTTTTTGGGAACACCTGAGTCTATTTGTATGGTCTGAATCAGTGATCTTTTGGGGACACCTGTGTCTATTTGTATTGTTTCAATTAGAAATGTTTTTGTAGACACCTATACCTATTTGTATTTTCTGAATTAGAGATGTTTTTTGTAGACACCTGTCCATATTTGTATTGTCTGAATTGGAGATGTTTTTGTAGACACCTATCCCTATTTGTAGAGTCTGAATTAGAGATATTTTTGTAGACACATGTCCCTATTTGTATTGTCCGAATGAGAGATGTTTTTGTAGACACCTTTCCCTATTTGTATTGTCTGAATTAAACTTGTTTTTGTAGACACCTGTCCCTATTTGTAGTGTTTGAATTAGAGATGTTTTTGTAGACACCTGTCCACATTTGTATTGTCTGAATCAGAGTTTTTTTGTGGACATTTGTCCCTATTTGTATTGTCTGAATTGGGGATGTTATTGTGGACATTTATCCCTACTTGTAGAGTCTGAATATAGGTTTTTGTTGCAGACACCTGTCCCTATGTTTATTGTCTGAATCAGTGTTGTTTTGTGACATTTGCTCCTATTTGTCGAGTCTGAATTAGAAATGCTTTTGTAGACACCTGTCCCTATTTCTATTGTCTGAATTATATTTGTTTTTGTAGACACCTGTCTCTTTTTCTATTGTCTGAATTAGAGATGTTTTCGTAGACAGCTGTCCATATTTGTATTGTCTGAAATAGAGATGTTTTAGACTCCTATCCCTATTTTTATTGTCTGAATTAGGGATGTTTTGTAGACACCTGTCCCTATTTGCATTGTCTGAATTAGATTTGTTTTTGTAGACACCTGTCCCTATTTGTGTTGTCTGAATCAAAGTTCTTTTGGTGGATATTTTTCCCTATTTGTAGAGTCGAGTTGTTTTTTTAGACACCTGTCCCTATTTGTATTGTCTGAATTAGAGAATGTTTTTTGTAGACACCTGTCCATATTTGTATTGTCTGAATTAGAGATGTTTTTGTAGACACCTGTCTCTATTTGTATTGTCTGAATGAGAGATGTTTCGTAGACACCTGTCCCTATTTGTATTGTCTGAATAAGAGTGTTTTTGTAGACACCTGTCTCTATTTGTATTGTCTCAAATAGATTTGTTTTTGTAGACAACTGTGTCTATTTGTACTGTCTGAATGAGAGATGTTTTTGTGAACACCTGTCTCTATTTGTATTGTCTGAATGAGAGATGTTTCGTAGACACCTGTCCCTTTTTGTATTGTCTGAATTAGGGATGTTTTTGTAGACACCTGTCTCTATTTGTATTGTCTCAAATATATTTATTTTTGTAGACACCAGTGTCTGTTTGTACTGTCTGAATGAGAGATGTTTTTGTGAACACCTGTCCATATTTGTATTGACTGAATTAGAGATGTCTTTGTAGACACCTGAATCAGATTGTTTTTTAGGACACCTAACCCTATTTATAGTGTCTGAATTAGATATGTTTTTAGGACACCTAACCCTATTTATAGTGTCTGAATTAGAGATGTTTTTTAGGACACCTAACCCTATTTATATTGTCTGAATTAGATATGTTTTTGAGGAGACCTGTCCCTATTTATAGTTTCTGAATTAGAGATGTTTTTGAGGAGACCTCTCTCTACTTGTAGTGTCTGAATCAGTGATGTTTTTGGAACACCTGTGTCTATTTGTAGTGTCTGAATCAGTGAAGTTTTTTTGGAACACCTGTGTCTATTTGTAGTGTCTGAATCAGTGA
>MJUT01017682.1:68853-84019 GCA_002080005.1 Gigantidas platifrons | reverse complement strand
CAGACCACTATTAAGATGGACGTGTATTATCCTAAGCCAAGGAACAGGTACTGAGTATCAGACCACTATAAAGATGGACATGTATTATCCTAAACCAAGGAACAGGTACTGAGTAGCAGACCACTATAAAGATGGACATGTATAACAAAAGACTACAATTCTGAAATAAATATGCAATCGTCTGATTTTAAACCCTCAGAAAATTCAACAATAAAAAATTGACATGAATGTATCTGTTGCAATACAAGATCAGTCAACAACCATAGAAGAATCAGCATTAATATCTTTATGTCATTTTTATATGTAACTTCCATTTTCGGTATTTTTCTTGACATTATCCATTCTTCTTTTGATGGCAAAATTAATGATTCATGAAAGATGAGTCCTAGTGATGATGGACATATTTTCTTGACATCATCTTCTGTTTATAAAATACCATCTCCAATTTCAAAAGATTACCAAGCAATGACGTGTTTATCCCTACAAGACATTAAAAGATGTTTCATAATTCACAATATTTTTTATTGAAATCTGTACATTTGTTAGTTAAAAAAACATTGAATACCGGTCCCTTATTCCGGCCTCGTTAACGTTAGTAAAAACGATGTAATACATAGTTATTAGTATTTGTAAGTATTTAGTACATATAAGATAATACATATCTATTTTTAAGCATGATACATATGACAAGAGAGTACCTTTGAATCTGTACGATCAGATAATAGATGATCATATTATATATACCAATGTAGTTTCTCACAAAAATACAGATTTTCAATTATATATTTTTTTTTGGGGGGGGGGTGTTAAATTTAATAATAATATTATGTTTTAAGGAGATTAAAAATATTATAGGATATGAGAAAAAAATATACTTTTGGTTAACTGCAAGTTAGAACCAAGAAAAGAAAAAAAAAGAAAGATAAATTAATAAATGAAAAAAAATATTATACATTGTAATAATAATTGGAAAAACAAAAAAGAAGAAATGAAAATAATATAAAAAAAAACTAAGAAGACTGATCAAATTGAGGGGGAAAACACAAACCAAAGGCATTAGTTTCATTTGGAAAGGAATTACAAAAATCGAATATTTTATATATCTTATAGATAGTTATAATTGTGCAAGTTAACACTACTTTTTGAAGTGCTACATATGTTTTTTTTTAAATAATAAATAAGAAGGAAAACATAAAACACTATGAATGGTCCCTACTTTGTAATAAAGTACTCCAATAGTTCCATGAATTGTTGAAAACTTCTATGTTTTCTTGTTTAATGGCCATTATTTGTTCTGTACTATAAAGCTTTTTGAGTATATATTTATAGCAAGGTTTTTTGAAAGACATCTACATGTGTATATATAGTATTTAATTGATAGTAAAATTTTGTTGCTTATCAATGAGTTTTTTTCCTTGTGGTAACCCAAAATGAATGTCTTTTTGTAATAGTTTAAAGTAAAATTACCATTTTTAAGTATCCAATTATCTAATGTTTCCAGCATAATCTGGAAATTTTCACATTCCCACAACAAATGTATCATATTTTCATTTTCATTTTTACAAAAACTACACAGTGGATCTGAAATGGTTAATTCTATATTGTAACCACTGAAATTTACAATTTTTTGTAGTATTGAAAGGAAGTTTATAAATTTGTTTAATATCATTCTCTGTCAATTCAAACATTGTCATTAATTTTTGTTTGGATATATGTTAATGTAGCTGTTGTATGTCCTTATTTTCTTATTGGTCACATCCAAATATTCTGTAGATGAACCGATAATTTACAAACTCTCCGAATTTAAAAAGACCCAAGTAATGAAAAACCGACATGTATTGTTGAAAATTAAGGAAACAAAATATTGCAGTGTACGCTGTCATGTTCTGGGGCCAAGTAATTTTATGATAATTATGAATTCCAAGTCACATGGTGACTCAATGCTTGCCGAACATATAGCTACAATGTAGTAATAGTAGCAGGGAGAAATGTAGGATGAGATCATTAATATCATAAAAAATCAGATTCGTACCGCAATAGTCTGTAACTGAATGCAACACTAATAATTGTTTTGCTCTTACAGCCCTTGAAACAGCAATTGTTTTGACCCAGTAACACATATCGATGTGCCTTTGATATCTGAGCAGGGATCTTATCAATATCTGTTTCTGCTAAGGCAAGCAGAGCAGATTTTGAACTATTTTAAACATACTTTGTTAACTTAGGTAATTAAAATTGTACCTGGTCATGCCTTCTTTGATACTCTTAAATGTCCCGAGAATTCACCATTTTTCGTACAGTAAAACAAATCTTGGCGAGAACCAACCCCTCAGCTGTCCACTTTATTTAGAACTAGCTATATGCCCCTGTACAGTGATAATTCCAATTGTGTAACTTTGGTATAATGTTCATAATTAGCAGATAACTAACAATAAACTGTATTGTATTTCAAGCAAATCATGGGTATTACTAGTACTGTTGCAAATAACATCGTTGTGTCACACCAGGATATCCAATGCGAATCTGAACATCAGACATTTTCTTACTTTCCATACTCTTAATTTTTCTTGGTTTATTTTGTATATAATTGTATTAACAAAACAGCATACAGTAATCAATCCAATCCTGTAAATTTGCTATATTTTTCAGAAATTATTTTTATTATGTAAATTTAACTAAACTTTTCTTTTAAAAAACTTTATCTTGTGGTTATAAAATAAAAATATTTTAAGCATGTCATTTCCACAGTATAGGTACCTGTACGCCTGAAATCTCTTATTGACGTGCTCTTCTGTAAACTGCATTACGGTTTCGGTGGAAATCGACTGCCCACGCTTTCAAGTTGTTCGTGTAAAAATGTTACATAATGTACATGATTCATTAACGGACGCTAAAGTTTCTTTGGATAAAATAACGCATCAAATTCATAATGGAGTACCAAACGTTTGTTTTTACTATCAGAAAAGGTAAAATTTCCATTTTTTATGCATAACTGGCTTCCAATTTAGACTGCATTTGCACGGATAGTTTTGGATGTGAGAAGCATTCTTTTTACAAAGAACCGATAAAGAAAACATAATTTTTCCTACTAAAAAAATGGATTGAAAAAATGAATGTGCTGTCGGTTGTTTGCTGTAGCTGTGTATGTCTGTTTGACGTCGCATTTGAAAACGGTCTGTAACCTGATTGACGTGCTAAATTTGTATTTTAAAATGTCTATTTATTTAACAATGCTGAGGTATTCATATCTGTAATTTTGCATAAACTGTGTTCATATCTATTGACATTACCAGCACAAGTATCGGGAATATTATTCAAGGATAAAGGGTCAAACGGGACAATCTTATTTTATCCTTGTTCAAAAGAACATGTTAAAATGGTAAATATGACGCTATATTGCAAATACATTAAAAAAAACAAAGATGCAGTCCTTGCATCTATCAAGCATACGCATTCTGTCAAGTTTTTGGACATACAGGTTATTAGAATTTAATGAAAACATAGAAAAACTTACATGCCGTGAAAGTGTAAGATGTCGAATTCCACCGAAACGTAATGCAGTTTACAGATGAACACGTCAATAAGAGGTTTCAGGCGTACAGGTTCCTATACTGTGATTTCAACAGGTAGTAAAACACCATAGTCCTCCAAAATTATCTGCATATGGAAAGAAGAGTCTTTAATTTCCTGCATGTTGAGGATGAGTGCAACTTTTACTCTGCCGAAAGTCTACCATGAGTTTGCAACGATGTACATAAAGTGCATACTATAACAGTAAGAGACAGATTCGTTTTAAAAAGTCCTACTCTACGACACAACTAATCTCGTTGAGATTAGACTACCAAAGAAAGTTTCTGTTCTGTACCGCCAGGAAAATTTCTCAATCATTTAAAAGTATAGCAGTCTAGTGAGGTAATATTTGAGCAAGACCGGATGTGGTAAATGGCAAACAAACAACATTCGCACAGAATGAAAATAAACAGATAAAATATTAAATTAATCAAATTCATCATCAAAATGTATTGCTATTTTAACCAACTAAAAATAGAAATAGATCACTAAAGATTTTGAAGTTCAACAATAGTTGTCGTTCTTGGAATTGTGATTTCAAGCTGTTAATTTAAAACTAAAATAACAAAAAATTGACACTAAGCTACACATGAAAAAAATTAATATAATGTAGAGGAGATCCAATATTTTTCATTGTGCTATATAGTTTATTACAAATAACCTGTTCACAGCAGATATGTGTTCTGATATCCAACCTTTTTACTATATTTTATTAGTAAACAAAATGTGACCATACTGATTTTAATATGGGTATACTATCAAAAATATCATAAATAAACACTTGTCTTTGAATATACATTTATTTTTACTCTAATTATGTCATATAACAAAATATTTAGTGAATTGATGACATAAGGTAAATCACCTTTTCTTTATTTTGCATGATTCTTATATGGAGCCATACTTAAATGGTATTCAGGGGCCACAACAGGCAGGTCATGTTCAATGTCGGACTTGTATGCTCCTTCATTAACCGAGATCTATTGATTTATATTTTTTCATTTACAGAAAGATCGCATTGACAGGAGCAAAAAGTTTACCAAAGACCTTCAAGAAATGTTTCAAAATCATGAACAACATAAGCGCATAATATTCAATGACATCTTCTTTATAAATGGAAAAGATGAAAATGACCCTGAAATCAATCGACTGAAGACCAAGTTAGTTGAGATAGCATTTAAGCAAAAGTCATGGGGTAAAAGAATGCCTATGGCTTGGGTCCCACTGGATCTACAATTGTCTGAGATGAGGTCACACAATACCACCCTAATTTCAAAAGAAGATCTAACAGCCCTGAATAGACGTAATGAGGACCTTGCACTTAATGATACACAAATTGAGCATTTCTTAAAAGTTCAACATTCCTTAGGCAAAGTTTTATATTTTGATCAACATGGACTTGGGAAATTCATAATTGTACAGCCACAATCACTGGTAAATATCTTAAGATCTTTCATCACAGATGAACTTTTCTGGCCCCAAGAGAAAAGCCTCAAAGATATTCTACTTACAATGAATAATAAAGGAGAAATTGCCAAAAAAGGTCTCCTCAAGCTTTGGTCACAGGAAAAATTTAATCAGCACATGCCAAACAATGAATTTAAAGAGTTTATAATACAAGTCCTGGTTCACCTAGACATTCTTGTAGAACCAAAACGCTATAGCCAAGAACAGAAGTCTACTGTCCAGTCATACCTTGTACCATGTATAGTAAAACATAAGCTACCAGTCACTGACGTTTCTTATAAATCAGCGGAGGATAAGATGATATGCTTATCTTACAAACTATTAAAATCGTCCATACCTGCTGCCTTGTCTTTTAAGTTAATTGGTGCTGCAATGAATGTTTGGCCTTTAAAGGAAACTCCAGAAGGTGTTTGTTTATATCATCAAGCTGCAATTCTTTGTATTGATAGAGCAAATGAGTTGCATATTTCGGTGAAAGATAATAAGATTATTATCTACTTAATAAACAAAGACACCAAACGTTTCATATCACCAAACATTGCATCCACTGTACAAGAATGCTTAACATTGACGTTGAAAAATGTACTTGAGTTCTATCACAAAAGCTTCGGAAAATCGCTCTCTACATCCGAGGTATCAAATTTGTTTGAAATAGAAGTCGGAGAATGGTGTGACACAGGAGCGTGTTATATATCAGTTCCAGAAGTAAAACCAATGCTGGAATGGACATGTACGAATAAGAAGACACACGAAACAAAGTTTCCACTTTTCTGGATATTTGACAAGGTAAGTTTTGATGATGTTAATTAATCTTCATTATTTTTTTCAAATTCATAGAAACATAAAATAAGCACTGTTTATGTTCTTGTTCAATATTTCAACTGAGCATAAATTTAAAAAGAAAACTCAAAAGCCTATATTTGGTATATCAGTTCTCTACGACTGCACATTAAGCTATCTTATTTTAATCAAATAAAAAATGTCCAAAAGCACTGCATGCCATCGACCGCTGCACAATATAAAAGACAGTTTACAAATAATATATCACTAAAATATATATAGGCTTCGATCTTCGTACTTATATTGAATATTTTGTAAACAATAGACATTAAATGTGTAGTAAACATTAAATAACTGTGTGTTTATGTTGTACTGTGCTTGATGAATGGCAATGTTCTGTCTGTCCTTTTAACATTAAAATATCGTGAAATTGTTACCTTAACAGGTGATATATTAATTATTAGTATTTTTTTTTGCAAGACAAGGATTATCAGGCCCATATCAGATGAGCTCGAAGAGCGAATCTGATATGGACATGACATTCCTTGTCGAGCGAAAAAAAAATACCTATAATTTTGTATCGGTAATTTCACAATTTTAGCACAGCTTTGTAATTTATTTGTTGTGTTTTGACCTTTTTTTTAATACTAATGATTTTTGTATCGGTAATTTCACAATATAAACAGTTTTTGGGGTTTTTTTTTGTGTTTTTATCTTGTTTAGCTCACCTGGCCAAAGGCCATGTGAGCTTTTGCCATGGGTAAGCGTCCGTCGTCCGTCCGTCCGTTGGCTTTTCACATTTAACTCTTTTTCTCTGAAACCGCGGAACACATTTCAACTAAACTTGCCATAAATGTTCATTGTATGGTCCTCTACCAGATTTGTGTCTTTGGTATAGATCGGAAATTCAACATGGCTGCCAGGGCCAATAATGTGTTCTGATTGGTTGAAAATTTGAAAATCTTCTTGTGAGAAACCACTAAACCAATTGAATTGTGACTTTGCAGGAATGATCATTGGGTGGTCCTGTACTAAATTTGTGAATTGTTTGCCAATCGGAGATTCAAGATGGCCGCTATGATTCGACTTAGTTTAACATTGGACCCTATGGGAATTTCACATGTTCATCATTTTTTCTGAAACCACGCAACAAATTTGAACCGAACTTGGCAGAAATGTTCATTAGATGGTTATATACAAGTTTTTTTTTTTTCTTTGGCGCTAATCGGAAATCCAACATGGCTGCCAGGGCTCATAATGTGTTCTGATTGGTCGAAATTTAAAAAATCTGCTTCTTAGAAACCACTAAGCCAATTGAATTGTGACTTTACAGTAATGATCATTGGGTGATCCTGTACTAAATTTGTGAGTCATTTGCTGATCGGAAATTCAAGATGGCCGCCATGACTCAAATTTGTTTAACATTGGACCCTATGGGAATTTCACATTTTCATCTTTTTTCTGAAACCACGAAACAGATTTGAACCAAACTTGGCAGAAATGTTCATTAGATGGTCATATACAAGATTTTTGTTTTTGACGCTGATCGGAAATTCAACATGGCTGCAAGGACCCATAATGTGTTCTGATTGGTCGAAATTTTAATAATCTTCATGTTAGAAACCACTAAGCCAATTGAATTGTAACTTTACAGGAATGATCATTGGGTGGTCCTGTACTAAACTGGTGAATCGTTTGCTGATCGGAAATTCAAGATGGCCGTCATGACTAGACTTAATTTTAACTTAGGACCCTATGGAAAAAATTTTTAAAAGTCTTCTCCTCTGAAACCAGCAAGTCAATTTAAAGCAAACATGGCATGAATGGTCCTTAGATGGTCAACTTTCAAAATTATATCCTGCGAACCCAACCTCCATCCAAGATGGTCGCCATCAGCGGACCTAGTTTTAACATAGGACCCTATGGGAACATTGTTTAAAAGTCTTCTCCTCTGAAACCAGTCAGTCAATTTAATGCAAATATGGCATGGATGGTCCTTGGGTAGTATACTTTTAAAATTGTGTCCGGTGACCACGACCTCCAACCAAGATGACTGCCATGAACAGACATAGTTTTAACATAAAACCCTATGGGATTTGAATAGTAACTTAAATGTATTCGGCATGCAGACATTCTTAAGAGAACTTGGTTATGTCAGGTGAGCGATACACGCTCATCTGAGCCTCTAGTTTGAATGAACGGTTTAGTGACGTCACGTAAAAATGACGTTAGACCGCGCATGACAAACGACCAACAGCTGATAATTTCTTGTATCACGAGTCAGTGGTCAACTGAGCGTTGTTCCTATATTTATCGGGTAGTAAAGATAAAAGGAAACTGGAACAAATTACCGATAAAATAAAATATCATCTAATTAGATACAATGTAAACATAATGTAGACATATGAAAGCATGTCTATAGTAACACATAGTAAACAAATATACAGAGAACAACATATAGTTTAACATAGAACCATATAAACATAATGTAGACATATGAACACGTGTCTATAGTAATACATAGTAAACAAATATACAGAGAACAACATATAGTTTAACATAGAACCATATAAACAATGTAGACATATGAACACGTGTTTATAGTAAAACATAGTAAACAGATATACATAGAACAGCATATAGTTTAATATAGAACAATATAAACATAATGTAGACATATGAACACGTGTTTATAGTAAAACATAGTAAACAAATATACAGAGAACAACATATAGTTTAACATAGAACCATATAAACATAATGTAGACATATGACCACGTGTTTATAGTAAAACATACAAAACAAATATACAGAAAACAACATATAGTTTAACATAGAACCATATAAACGTAATGTAGACATATGAGCACGTGTTTATTGTAAAACATAGTAAGCAAATATACAGAGAACAACATAAAGTTTAACATAGAACCATATAAACATAATGTAGACATATGAACACGTGTTTATAGTAAAACATTTTAAACAAATATACAGAGAGCAACATATAGTTTAACATAGAACCATATAAATATAATGCAGACATATGAACACGTGTTTATAGTAAAACATAGTAAGCAAATATACTGAGAACAACATATAGTTTAACATAGAACCATATAAATATAATGCAGACATATGAACACGTGTTTAGAGTAAAACATAGTAAACAAATATACAGAGAACAACATATAGTTTAAAATAGAACCATATAAACATAATGTAGACATATGAACACGTGTTCAGAGTAAAACATAGTAAAAAAATATACAGAGAACAACATATAGTTTAACATAGAACCATATAAGCATAATGTAGACATATGAACACATGTTTATAGTAAAATATAGTAAACAAATATACAGAGAACAACATATAGTTGAACATAGAACCATATAAACATAATGTAGACATATGAACACGTGTTATAGTAAGACATAGTAAATATACAGAGAATAACATGTAGTTTAACATAGAACCATATAAACATAATGTAGACATATGGACACGTGTTTATAGTAAAACATAGTAAACAAATACACAGAGAACAACATATAGTTTTACGTAGAACCATATACACATAATGTAAACATATGAACACGTGTTTATAGTAAAACATAATAAACAAATATACAGAGAACAACAAATGGTTTAACATAGAACCATATACATATAATATAGACATATGAACACGTGTTTATAGTAAAACATAATAAACAAATATACAGAGAACAACAAATAGTTTAACATAGAACCATATAAACATAGTGTAGACATATGGACACGTGTTTATAGTAAAACATAGTAAACTAATACACAGAGAACAACATATAGTTTAACATAGAACCATATAAACATAATGTAGACATATGAACACGTGTTTAGAGTAAAACATAGCAAACAAATATTCAGAGAACAACATATAGTTTAACATAGAACCATATAAATATAATGTAGACATATGAACACGTGTTTATAGTAAAACATAGTAAACAAATATACAGAGAACAACATATAGTTTAACATAGAACCATATAAATATAATGTAGACATATGAACACGTGTTTATAGTAAAACAAAGTAAACAAATATACAGAGAACAACATATAGTTTAACATAGAACCATATAAATATAATGCAGACATATGAACACGTGTTTATAGTCAAAAATAGTAAACAAATATACAGAGAACAACATATAGTTTAACATAGAACCATATAAACATAATATAGACATATGAACACGTGTTATAGTAAAACATAGTAAATATACAGGGAATAACATATAGTTTAACATAGAACCATATAAACATAATGTAGACATATGAACACGTGTTTATAGTAAAACATAGTAAACAAATACACAGAGAACAACATATAGTTTTACGTAGAACCATATACACATAATGTAGACATATGAACACGTGTTTGTAGTAAAACATAATAAACAAATATACAGAGAACAACATATGGTTTAACATAGAACCATATAAACATAATGTAGACATATGAACACGTGTTCAGAGTAAAACATAGTAAATATACAGAGAACAAGATATAGGTTAACATAGAAACATGTAAACATAATGTAGACATATGAACACGTGTTTATTGTCAAACATAGTAAACAAATATACAGAGAACAACATATAGTTTAACATAGAACCATATAAACATAATGTAGACATATGAACACGTGTTCAGAGTAAACCATAGTAAATATACAGAGAACAACATATAGTTTAACATAGAACCATATAAACGTAATGTAGATATATGAACACATGTTTATAGTAAAATATAGTAAACAAATATACAGAGAACAACATATAGTTTAACATAGAACCATATAAACATAATGTAGACATATGAACACGTTTATATAGTAAAACATAGTAAAAAAATACACAGAAAACAACATATAGTTTTACGTAGAACCATATACACATAATGTAGACATATGAACACGTGTTTATAGTAAAACATAATAAACA
This sequence comes from Gigantidas platifrons, assembly GCA_002080005.1. Lineage (NCBI taxonomy): Eukaryota > Metazoa > Mollusca > Bivalvia > Mytilida > Modiolidae > Gigantidas > Gigantidas platifrons. The sequence continues at coordinate 73,208 of MJUT01017682.1, read as the reverse complement.
AATATACAGAGAACAACATATAGTTTAACATAGAACCATATAAACATAATGTAGACATATGAACACGTGTTTATAGTAAAACATAGCAAACAAATATTCAGAGAACAACATATAGTTTAACATAGAACCATATAAACATAATGTAGACATATGAACACGTGTTTATATTAAAACATAGTAAACAAATATACAGAGAACAACATACAGTTTAACATAGAACCATATAAACATAATGTAGACATATGAACACGTGTTTATAGTAAAACATAGTAAACAAATATACAGAAAACAACATACAGTTTAACATAGAACCATGTAAGCATAATGTTAACATATGATCACATGCATATAGTAAAACATCGTAAACAAATATACAGAGAACAACATAAAGTTTAACATAGAACCATGTAAACATAATGTAGACATATGATCACATGTTTATAGTAAAAGATAGCAAACAAATATACAGAGAATAACATATAGCTTAACATAGAACCATATGGATAGGTTAAAAAAACAACAATTCTTCTTCTCTGAAACCAATTAATAACATATATTGATATTAAATCTGACCATAGTTGTCATTATCCCACTGCGATAGCGTTGAGTGGTTATAGTAATAGCGTCCGTCTGTCTGTCTGTCTGTCAGTCTCTCTGTCTGTCCATCCGTCACACTTTCTTTATTACGCGATAACTTGAGTAAACATGGATAGATTTAAATAATTTTTTGCATGTGGCCTGTAATTATTATTATCTTGGATGGGTTCTAACATGGAGATATTTGAAGCAAGGGCTTTGGTTAAAAAATCAACAATTTTGAGAATTGTGTCTTGTTTACGCGATAACTTTTGTAAACATTGATAAATTTGAATAATATGTTGCATGTGGCTTGTAAATATCATTTTCTTGGATGGGTTCTTACATGGAAATATTTGAAGCAAGGGTTTTGGGGGAAAATCTTAACTTTTGGTTGAAAAATCAAAAATTTTGAGAATTGAGTTGTATTTACGCGATAACTTAAATAAACATGGATAGATTTGAATAATTATTTGCAAGTGGCTTGTAATTATCATTATCTTGGATGGGTTCTAACATGGAAATATTTGAAACCAGGGTTTTCGGGGAAAATGTTAGTTTTTGGTTGAAAAATCACAAATTTTGAGAATTCTGTCTTGTTTACCTGATAACTTTAATAAACATGGAAAGATTTTAATAATCTTTGCATGTGGCTTGTAAGTATGTTATACATTAAGACTGCAAGGCTGCTTTCTATAAATATATAAAACTAAATATTATGCAAGTGCGGGGGGATACGTCGCGCATTCATGCGCTAGGCGGTTCTTTTATTGTATTAATTTACTAGGAATGTGTTGTCATTATATTCTACATTATAATTTTAGACACAAGACACGTGTGATGAAAGATGTTCAGGTAATTTTATACTATTATTTTATACACAAGACATGTGTGGTGAAAGATGTTCAGGTGATTTTATAATTTTAGGCACAAGAAACATACGTATTTTGTGATGAAAGATGTGTAAATAAATTCATACTATTATTTTAAACACACATACATGTAATAAAAGACGTAAAGCTACTTTTATGTAATTTTAGGCACAAGACATATATCTTTTGTGATAAAAGATGTGGAAGCAATTTTTTACTTTTTCAGTATAAACAAATCCTTTTATGTTTTTAGTTCACATGACATCCGTCCATGGTACGTCGTAGGATCTTCTCCTCTGAAACCACCTAGCCAAATCAATCCAATCCTGGCAGGGGTGTATAACTTTCAAAATTTCGTCCGACAGCCCCGACTTGCATTTAAGATGGATGATGTTACTAAAAGTAGACATTTCCTCAATTGCCCATTGCTGGTTTATTATATATCATACGAGCTCATATTTTACTGGTAGCTGCATGGCAATTAGTAATTTAACATTAATTCATGGTTTAATTTTTTTCCCTTTCTGTCGATTTATGCCGATCATGCAAATTAGTCATATCTGGATTAAAGTTCACAATTCATCTCCTCAGAAACTAATGAACCAAATTACACCAAATTTCGCTGAGAAGGTACTTGTGTGATCCTAGCTCAATATTGTATCCAATATCCCCACATCATATTCAACATGGCGGACATCTAAAAAAATTAATTGATTTGTCTATTTCTGCATTATCAGTCAAAATGATCTCATATCTTAACTCCAGCTGAATTACAATGAGTTGTTGATCATATCATCCAAGTTTTCATGTGATTTGTATTCTTTTCTATCAACAGATTTATACCGATTACGTATATTTTTAGAGAACAAGGATCATATAAAATATTCTGTCCAGAAATCTGAGCTGAAATGATTTTTGCTTGGCTCACTTTCAAAATCATGTTTGACACTACCACGCTATATCCTCCATCCAAGATGGCTGGCATTACTGTTAGTAGAAAGTGCATTAAGCAAAATAGAAGTGAAATAGAAAACTAAGTCATTGGTAACAGAGTAAAGGGGCCTCTAGTTTGTATATATTTCTAGCTTACCTCATGACTCATTTTTTTTAATGTAAAATATTCCTCAATTTACATGCACTAATATTTTAATATGTGACATACGAACTCCATTTCGTTCAAAGCTCAGTTTGTGTATATTGTCCTGGGTACTATACAATCCCTGACCCTAATCAACAGTACAAGCAAACAATAAACAAAGCATTGAGAAAATCAGAAATGAAATCAGTAATTATCCTACTACATGTTTGACAGTCATTGTGTACTGTAGTGACCTGAATAAAATATGTATTATCTCCCTTTTTATATATGATATCTATATTATCTCCCCTTTTATATATTATAAGTTTCTTAACACCAAGGATTTGGCATTGTGTACTCTAATGACCTGTATGAAATATAAATTATCTCCTCTTTTATATTTGATATATATAGTATCTCCCCTTATATATTTGTTATTTATATTATTTGCCCTTTGATATTTGATATGTATATTATCTCCCCTTGTATATTTGATATTTATATCACCTCCCATTGTATATTTGATATGTCTTTTAACTGCAGGTCTTGACACCCAGGATTTGACATTGTGTCCTACTGACCAACATCTTGTTAGACTGGCTGGTCTTGTACCTGTTGGCACATTTTATAAGCTTGTCATCCATTTAGGATTGTCCGACATGTCATTGAATAATATTGTAGAACAGTATCAAGGATATGATCAAAAAGTCGTGAACTTTGTGGCCCTTTGTGAATGGAGACAGCAAAAGTACAAAGATATGGAGACGACATCATTTAAGGATTTCTCTGATGCGTTAACTGAAGTTGATTATAACCAGCATGTTCTATGTCAGGTAGGTAATAACTAATGTCATATCTAACTGGTTCATTTGTCATGTAGGTAATAACTAAAATCATATATGACTGATTCTATGTCAGGTAGGTAATAACTAATGTCATATCTGACTTGTTCTATGTCAGATAGGTAATAACTAATGTCATACCTGACTGGGTATATGTCAGATAGGTAATAACTAATATCATAACTTACTGGCTCTATGTCAGATAGGTACTAACTAAAGTCATATATGACTGGTTCCATTTAAATGTGACACAGAATACTAAGCAGATGAGCAACAATGACCCCCACCAAATCCGGGTGGTGAAACCAGATGATCATGAAGGTAAACATGTTCTACTACTTCTTATAATATACCTGCCATGTTACTCATGTATATAGTCAAGTCTGGTAAATGTCTAGGTAGTGCTAACGGCAAGACAAATCTATGTAGAAATTAAAAGATCCATTGTCATCCGATGTATTGGTAATTTGTAATGGTAAAGCAGAACGTGATGACCACCGTATAATTTTTGTAGCGATGACCTCAACCTAGGAGCACCTCTCCACTGTCTTATATTTGATACACAATTATTTTACTTAACGACTTATTTGTGTATTACAGGTATTCAGGGAGAACGTGAAGGTTTTAGGTATGTACAATCTTTAATATACAAAAGCAAAATAGGTAGACTAGGTATAGTAAGTTTTATAAATACAATAATTATGGATGCGGTATAGAATATTTCTACCAAATCTCACATCTTTTTGATGTCTCTTTAGCTCAAATGGCTCAAAAAGAGGACAAGGAAGTTTTAACCATCGATTTTTGTCTGTCACTCATAGCTTTTCTGACCCCTTAATTTCCAATGTTTAACGGGCTTCAATAAATAATATTGGCACCAATCGTATAATAATTATTCCCCAAAGCGTATTATCAGAGTTGGCGGAAATCGTCTGACCCGCTGGATAGATAACCTGACAAACCCCAGCCCTTCTTCATTATTACTTA
>MJUT01017682.1:56253-66952 GCA_002080005.1 Gigantidas platifrons | reverse complement strand
GGTATGGTAAGTTTTATAAATACAATAGTTATAGATGCTGTATAGAATATGAAATATTTGTACGTAAGCTCATTTCCTTGTTAATGCCTCTTTAGGTCATGTTGCCCTAATTACTAAAGTATTATCATGACATATATCATTAATCACACACTTCATGCTGTCCTATTTCCTTCAGTGTTAGTATATCCTGTGTTGTTAATAACATCAGTAATGTTGTTTTAATTACTAAGGGGTGATCATGTAATATGCCATTAATGGCATCCATAATGTTTCCCTAATGCCATAAGGATTAGCATGTCTCATGACATTAATGACCTATAGTCTTCACTAAGACGTGATTGGCTACTAACAACCGTCACCAGTACTCAGTGTAATCTTTTGGAAACATGATGTTGCTTCAATCAAATTATCCATACATACGTCTAACAATCAATCAATATACAGTCTTATGTGACCTTCCAAGGGAGTAGTGAAATAGAGGTGGTCACTAAAGCAGGTTTGACTGTTGCTGAAATTAAGTTTGTATGATGTTAAATAACACACAGTCAATTATGAATAAAATATTTAAAATACTTTGAGACTAGACATCTAATGAAGCCAATTTGTTTGTTATAGATATTGATAACATTGCACCACAACAGATCCCCGACGATGATGTATTGAGAGAATTGTCAAAGCAAGTTGGCAACTGTGCTGTGCAGCTTGGAGTTGAACTAGGATTAAGTATGGTGGAAATTGAGGAGACTCTTTTCAAGTATTCAAAGGACATGTATAGTCAAACATTTGATGTTTTGCAGAAGTGGAAAAAAAATGGTGAAGTTAAGCCTACAATTAGTATATTGATGAAGGCAATACAAGCCAGTGATCCGAGAGGACTCAAGTTTCTAAAAGACAAATATGCCAATTCTGGTAAATGATATACAAGTACAAACAATACTGCTGATAAACAACATGCTTAAGTATATAATTACAATATTTAGCAACATGTACCACTAAAGCTTGTTTATCAAACCATTCATGTGTGAATAAATAAATACCCACTCCTTAAAACAACATGTACCACTAAAACTTGTTGTATATCAAACCATTTCTGTGCAAATAAATAAATTCCCACTCCTTAAAACAACATGCACAACTAAAACGTGTTGTATATCAAATACCAACTCCTTAAAATAACATGCACCACTAAAACGTGTTGTATATCAAACCATTTCTGTGCAAATAAATAAATACCCACTCCTTAAAACAACATGTACCACTAAAACTTGTTGTATATCAAACCATTCATGTGTAAATAAATAAATGCCCACTCCTTAAAACAACATGTTTCACAAAAACTTGTTGTATATCAAACCATTTCTGTGCAAATAAATAAATACCCACTCCTTAAAACAACATATACCACTAAAACTTGTTGTATATCAAACCATTCATGTGTAAATAAATAAATACCAACTCCTTAAAACAACATGTACCACTCAAACTTGTTGTATATCAAACCATTTCTGTGCAAATAAATAAATTTACACTCCTTAAAACAAAATGCACAACTAAAACGTGTTGTATATCAAACCATCCATGTGTAAATAAATAAATACCAACTCCTTAAAACAACATGTACCACTCAAACTTGTTGTATATCAAACCATTTCTGTGCAAATAAATAAATACCAACTCATTAAGACTAAGATAAATGATATCTAAACAATTATATATTATTTGCTATATTAAGACTAAGATACATGATATCTGAACGTTAAGATATTATTTGGTATAGTAAGACTAAGATCAATTATATCTGAACATTAATATATTATTTTGTATATATATTGTGTATATTATGTTTTTTAGTATAATATTTATACTAGATATATATTTAGTAATTTACATACATGACATTAAAAAATTGGTAAAGCAAAGGTAGACAATTTTAGCTTTAAATAGTGATTTCTGATGACATGATGATTATCTTTGTTTATATTATATAGTTAAATGTTTTGGTATATATCTTGTGTATATTATGTTGTAAGTAGAATTAAGGAATAACAGTATTGTATGTTAAAAGTTAGCAACATCTGTTGAGGATGTGGAAGATGTAGAAAGATGTGGAATAGTAATGATTTTGTCGCAAAAGCCTAATGAAAAATTGTGATGTCATAATAGTCTGTTTCAGCATAGAACTTAAACATCTGACATTATTTCTCATCATGTACGCTTCAAAATTGGAGATCAAATCCAATCAGAAATTATTTCAAATGTAGACCATGTTTTTATTTTCAATTTGTTTATTTTATATTTAACTGGTTTTTTTTATTGAAATCTGGTACATTTTTATAAAAATACAAAATATACCAGCCTCGTTAATAAACATATGTAATAATAAGTACTTTTTAGCATACAAGAAGAAATTGTTCAAATGTAGATAATGTCTTTATTTTCAATTTGTTTATTTTTGATTTATCTGATTTTTATTGAAATCTGTACATTTGGTAAAAAATCAAAACAGTAACAGTACATTTTCGCGGCCTCGTTAATGTTAATAAACATACATAATAATTAGTACTTGTTAGTATACAATATACAATCTACACACATTTTAAAATCAATTTGATATTTTTTTAGACAATGTTTCAAACAAATAAAACTTCTACAAGATATTTTAATATTATAGCAATCTTATTTTGTTTACGTATGAGATATATAGAAATAAATAAAACAGAAAAACCAAACTGCATTAATTACATTAATTAACATTGTTGGTTTCAAAGTATTCAATATGGTGGCTTATTCACATTAAAATCATTAGTTACCACTTTAGTATCTTCATACTCTTCATATGTCATGTCAATTTGACGGCCACCATAAGTGAATGAAGAAAAAGGGTTATATAATAATTGTATTAGAATGTTTAATCTTGTACTGAGGTATACTAGATATATGTTTAGTAATTTACAAGCTCCATATCAGAAAATTAGAAAATAAAGGTTGTCAAGTGGAGCTTTAAACAGTGATTATTTATGATGTTGTAATGATTATTTTTTATATTAGATAATTCATGTTGTAATGACATACTGCTTGTCATTGCTACATATGTTGTAATGACATACTGATTGTTGTTGCATACTGTGTTATTATATGATGTCTGTTGATATGACATACCAAAACATGTCATAATGCCTGTCGTGACATACTATGCCATGGCATACTATTTACGGAAACTTAACACACTACGACATACTACATCTTGTTCCAAAATAGTATGCTGTGCCATAACACGTGACATAATGCATGCTGTGTCATGGCATGTGACATCATATGCTGTGACATAGAAAGTGTCTGTTGTTGCAACATATTATGATATGATGCATTGTATGTTGTAGAGCTATAACATCTGACATAGCACCTGTTGTGACATATCATGTGACTATGACATAGTTACCGTCTGTTGTTGTGATGTGACATATGTTTGTAGACCATTTGAAAATATAATGTTTCAAAGTTTTATTATATTGTCGTTTTTTTAGTTATTTTGAGTTTTCATTAAATGTATTATTTTGGGTTATAGTTGAGTTATACTTGAGTTATACACCTGTGAAGCAGAAAACAGAAAGTGTGTAATTTGTAGATTTTATATCACCAGACTAATATGATTTGATTTGATTTTTGGTGTTTAACGCCACTTTCAACAATATTTCAGCTATATCATGGCGACCAGTTTTAGTGGTGGAGTAAGCCGGAGTACCCGGAGAGAACCACCGACCATGGGCAAGCAACTGGTAAACTTTATCACTTGCGACTGCGAGTTGAGTGCACCCTTTTTTGTAATTTACAAAGCCGGGTGCGAAACCACACTGTATTGGTGATAGGCTTGTACGAGTTGTTAGATCCAGCGACCTAACTCATTGAGCCACCCGGGCTCCCTATCACCAGACTGCCACGTAACCCTACATAATATGAAGTTAAATATTTGAATATTTTGTCATTGAACTTTTGGGATTAATTTTACTACCCAAGGTCTGAAGGTTTGTTTGTGTTTGTTTGATGGTGTTTAACACCACTTTCAACAATATTTCAGTTATTTCGTGGCGGTCAGTTTTATTGGTGGAAGAAACCGGAGGACCCGGAGAAAACCAACATCCTGTCGCAAGTCACAGACAAACTTTATCACATAATGTTGTACCCCTCTCCATGGTCGAGATTCGAATTCACAAAATGAGTGGTGATAGGCACTGATTGGCATAGGTAGTTGTAAATCCAACTACCATAATATTATGATCATTGCTATCACGACCTCTCAAAGTCTGAAGGTATATTACAGTAAAGTGATGATCTAGATACACAACATAACAACAGTACAAGTATAAAGATAAAACAATGTAGAAGTAATAACAAGACAAACACAGAGTACACAAGTCTGAATGTATATTACAGTAAAGTGATGATCTGGATACATAACATAGCAACAGTACAAGAATACAGATAAAACAATGTAGAAGTAATAACAAGACAAACACAGAGTACACAAGTCTGAAGGGATATCACAGTAAAGTGATGATCTGGATACATAACATAGCAACAGTACAAGTATACAGATAAAACAATGCAGAAGTAATAAGAAGACAAACACAGAGTACACAAGTCTGAAGGGATATCACAGTGAAGTGATGATCTGGATACATAACATAGCAACAGTACAAGTATACAGATAAAACAATGTAGAAGTAATAACAAGACAAACACAGAGTACACAAGTCTGAAGGGATAGCACAGTAAAGTGATGATATGGATACATAACATAGCAGCAGTACAAGTATACAGATAAAACAATGTAGAAGTAATAACAAGACAAACACAGAGTACACAATTCTGAAGGGATAGCACAGTAAAGTGATGATCTGGATACATAACATAGCAACAGTACAAGTATACAGATAAAACAATGTAGAAGTAATAAGAAGACAAACACAGAGTACACAAGTCTGAAGGGATATCACAGTGAAGTGATGATCTGGATACATAAAATAGCAACATTACAAGTATACAGATAAAACAATGTAGACGAAATAAGACAAACATAGAGTACACAAGTCTGAAGGTATATTACAGTAAAGTGATGATCTGGATACATAACATAGCAACAGTACAAGTATACAGATAAAACAATGTAGAAGTAATAACGAGACAAACACAGAGTACACAAGTCTGAAGGGATGATCTAGATACATAACATAACAACAGTACAAGTATAAAGATAAAACAATGTAGAAGTAATAACAAGACAAACACAGAATATATACCACTCTTAACTCTGTTCTTCAATATGTTTAAAATATTTTAATGAAGACGAAATTAAATTAACTCACTACTCATTGAAGTTACAATGTGAAAATGTAGTTGATCTATGATGTCAACCCAACAGAAAAAAAGCTTGATGATATCAATATAATTAGTTCATCAAAAGCCGCAAATCCAAGTACAGACAAAGCAATGGCTACAGGAAAAAGGACAACGAGCTGGTTAGCCACTTTTATATACGTGATTATGCCAAACAATTGATATAGAGAGGTCGTGTCTGTGTATGTTATGGGTTCAGATTCTCGTATCTTTACAACTGTTTCCACAATGTGATAAATTTTTGGTTTTCATATTATTTGTATTAACACAAAATCACAACATCTATTAGACACAAATTACACAAACTTATAAGTTGGTTTTAAGATTGCCTCTGTGTGCTACTCAGATCTCTTGCCTGTAGTAGAAGGCATTTAAACGATTTGAGATGCTTATTGTGTGCTGCAACCCGTGATGATGGATGACTGGATCTTGGTGGTTGAAGCAAACCCTCACTTTTCTAGATAGGATATGCAACTGTTAAATGTACATAATGTATTGCTGATAAACGTTTTTTTTTCTCGTTATCCGACATACTTCTCTGTGGACGTTTAAAATAATTATTATTGATGATTGATTTATTGTGCTTAACGCCACTTACAGCAATATTTCAGCTATATCATGGCGGCCAGTTTTAGTGGTGGAAGAATCCAGAGTACCCGGAGAGAACCACCTACCATGGGCAAGCAACTGGTCAACTTTCTCATTTGCGGTTGCGAGTCGAGTGCTCTCGTCTTTGTAATTTACAAAGCCGGGCGCGAACCCACGCCTTATTGGTGATAGGCTTGTATGAGTTGTTAGGTAATCCAACTACCTAACTCATTGAGCCACCTGGGCCCTTAAATTATTATTTATGTTATACCACAATCAATCAAACTTCACGCGTCAAACGTCTCGTGTTCATAACGCGCTATTTAAACTACGCGTATTTCCACCATTTTCCCTTAGAACGGATTGCGTATTCACGCAGCCTCCATGGTACAATTTGCATACAACACCCGAAAATTGTGCAGTCCAAACGAAAGAGGTTGTCATGTTTTAATACTGAAATCTTGACCACAGATGAGAATGCCACACTATGTCATGTAATAGACCCTCCCCTTATAGATTGTGAATAGCAGGTACATGTAATAGACCCCCCCTTATATATTGTGAGTAGTAGGTACATGTAATAGACCCACCCCCTTATAGATTGTGAGTAGTAGGTACATGTAATAGACCCCCCTTATAGATTGTGAGTAGTAGGTACATGTAATAGACACCCCTTATAGACTGTGAGTAGTAGGTACATGTAATAGACCCACTCCCTTATAGATTGTGAGTAGTAGGTACATGTAATAGACCCACCCCCTTATAGATTGTGAGTAGTAGGTACATGTAATAGACCCACCCCCTTATAGATTGTGAGTAGTAGGTACATGTTAGCTGCTACATACGGTTTTTATAATCATGTTTTCATCAGACATTTAGATGTTATACTGCTGACTTGATGCTACTCTACTTTACGTTGAACAACAATCGGTCGATTAAGAATTATCCGTTCATAAACGGTGCCACCTTTCATCTACATTATATATTGTTTGTAAACTTGTTCTCGTCACGAATATAGCTAACCACATAGGTGACATAATGGTTAGCGTGCTCGCCTCGAGTGCAGTAGATCGTGGGTTCGAGCCTCGGTCGGATCAAACCAAAGACTATAAAATTGGTATTTATTGCTTCTCCTCTAAGCACGCATCATTAAGGAGAAAGAGCAAAGACTGGTTGGATCGGAATCAAAATAATATGTCGAGTGGAGCGACATGTCTATACCTGCAGACTGTTGTTTCAGTGAACAAGCACTATAATAATCCAACTCAGCATGTTGGTCTAGTACAAAGCGGACCTCATCATCATCTCATTGAAAATTAACTTGTTCTCGCCATAATATAGCTGAAAAATAGCTGAATTGACGTTAAACAGCAATCACTCACTCGTATACAGCTGACTTTGTGTTAAACAACAATCAGTTGATATGGTCTGACAATTCAATATTTCTGTTTTTTAGTAATTTCTTGTTTCTCCATTGAAAAGGGGAAAAACCATCAGAAATAAGGTTCTTGTGGTTGTTAGTAATATAGTGTTAGGAGTGGTCGTTTGTGGTCCGTTGTAAGGCAAACTTATCCACACACATGCCGTTCACAATGTTATCTTTTTACATACAAAATGTAACATGTGTAATCATAAATATAGCTGACATACAGTTCACTTAACTTAATCAACAATAAATCGATATGATTAGGAGCCCATGGTTCAGTCGCTTGTTTGTTAGCAGCAACCCGCTATCACGGAAATCATGATAGGAACCAAAAGCTGTGGAATATCGGATCAACTGAGATATATATATATTTCATATGCAGGTACTGCTGGAATAATGCTACATATAAAAGGAAAGTTCACAACGGGAAAATTGAAATCATCTCTTTTGTCATTAAGTTTCGTTATTAATCGGCCGTCATTATAAATTTCGGAGTGGAGGTCAAGGTATGAAGTGGTATGCTTTATTTCCAGCTGAATGGGATAGATGTGATCAACAAAATCTTATTTTAAAATTACTAAAAATTATTTAGTGAAAAAATCTTAGAATTATTTAGTGAAATGACATCATCTATATAGCATAACGTGAAATTAAAGATCATGCTAGCTTTTTGTTGTTTTTCATGAGAAGTTCCTGTATGAAATCTGCTTAGTACAAATAAAGGAAAGTCGGCGAGAAGAGGAGCACAGTTGGTACCCATAGTAATACCGACTGTCTGTTGAAAGACACATCCACCAAACAAAACAAATATGTTCTCAATAAAAGGTTCGAGCATTTGGATATCAGATTCAGATAATTTTGTTAATTTGTACAACAAATAAATCATGCCTATGAAAGAGTTTGAGAACATCAATGTATGTATTATTAGAACAGCGTTGTATATGGACTTTGAATGTTTCCAGCGCTAATGTAAGATATTCACATGTAGTATACTTTTGGTGTTGCCTTTTTTGATAGAATCAAGGGTGTTTTTTTTTCTTACAAAATAAGATTTGTCCCTTCCCAAAACAAGGTATTTGTATCAACATTGACCATTCTTTTTTGTGAAACACAGTTGGACTAATTATTTTAATATTTTAGTTTTCAGTGGGGAATAGTTGTGTAGAGGGTAGAGAAGTGGAATGTTTTAATGCAATTGTGAGGAGAAGGGCCTTGATTGTATGTACTCTTAATATATCTTGAGAATTTTTCAGAATTCATATCTGAGTGACATCACACCCTGCGTAGCTAGTGTCATAATAACTTTGACGCCTGGTTTTGATCGCTGATATAATAGATGTTAATAATTTGGAAAGAGGATTCGTAGATCATTATGGACACCCAGCAATATAACGCCGTTTGTAAGAACACTTGTGAGTTCTGTGTAATGATGTCCGTTACGATTTCTGCAAAAAAACAACTATATGCGGTTCGTCTTTACCTCCAGTTGTATGTAGGAGAACACATCTCTTATTTATGTCATTTGTTTTTGGTTGCGTATAGTGGTGTCCAACACATATTGTGTTGTGTATTTGGGTAAAAAGTCACGCCGCTTCTTGTGTAGCCGATGTTGCCAGTTTTGCTGGACTGTCCATTTTTAATTTCCCTTTCGGTATTCTCTTGCGTTTATTTAGGAATCCAGTATAGTGATGTAAGATCCAGTTCTTCACCTTTTTGATCACAGACCTAAGATTGTCCAGTTAAATAATACTCTATTTTACATTTCTTATGAAACAAAATAAGACTAACACAATGGAGGGGGTATAGATAGGATAGGAATATGGAGTTTAACATCACTGAGGCAGTTACAAAGTCCTATGAACAAATACTAACACAATGGAGGGAGTATAGATAGGATATATAGGAATATGGAATTTAACATCACCGAGACAGTTACAAAGTCCTATGAACAAATACTAACACAATGGAGGGAGTATAGATAGGATAGGAATATGGAGCTTAACATCACTAAGGCAGTTACAAAGTCCTATAAACAAATACTAACACAATGGAAAGGAATATGGAGTTTAACATCACCGAGACAGTTACAAAGTCCTATGAACAAATACTAACACAATGGAGGGAGTATAGATAGGATAGGAATATGGAGTTTAACATCACTGAGGCAGTTACAAAGTCCTATGAATAAATACTATTTGTACAGAACAAGTTTTTATTCAAGAAACCATTTTAAAACATTTTATGATTTCTACTCAATTTCATGTACATGTATAAATATACAAGCTCTGGGAAAAAGTTTGAAGGGACACACCCTTAAATACAATAAGAAATTCATAGATATAGGTCTGAAAATTAAACCAAATGGTGTCAGAATTAGATCTTTGAGCTGATAAATTTGTGTTCTTCCCTCAACGGGATTTGAACTCGCACCATTGGTACATTGCAGCATCAATCACTTATCCTTATTTTCCAGCGCCCTAGACCACTCGGCCACATCTGCTATATATATATATTATGAGTAAAATTCCATAATCTGTTAAATACAAAACTAACGAAAAAAAATGTAATATTTAAATACATGCTAAAACAATAATAGATATAAAACATAAATAGGTATCATAATATTTTTTAAACATCGCACTATCAGAAACAAAAATTTCCAATGGAGAGCATGTTTTCTGACGGATCAAGTCGTACTGAAGAATTTATGTACAGGACCATTAATCTTTGTAATAAATAAATACAATCAGGAATGTATATTAATATTTTTATATATTATAAAAAAGGTGTAAATGTTCATATTTTGTGGAACCTGTGCAATCCGTCACCTGAGTTTTCCGACAAAAAGTTATGGTCCCAAAGTAGTTCTGTTAACTAAAATAAAACCTTAGTATTCCAACCTCTTGTACAATCCGACATATTTCCCTGGTGTCTTGGTGTGTCAGATTAGACAGGTTCCACTGAATTTTTATACATTATATAATAAGGTGTACAATTTCATAATTTGTTACATACAAAAACAAATAAAATATATATATAAACAACAATAAATGTTTATAAAACAAACGTTTCAAGAACCATGTGAACACATAAAAAACTTAAAAATCAACATATTTGATTCAAATATATCCAAGCTTGAAAAACATAAATCAGCATCATATTCTTTAAAACATTAGCCAATCATAAACAAGAATTCCGATGACAGCCATGTTTTCTACCACATCAAGTCGTACTGATGAATGTGTGTACAGGACTATTAATTTGAGTAAAAATAAGTACAATCAGTAGCGT